>CAUHTR010000141.1:0-115000 GCA_959609185.1 Schmidtea polychroa | reverse complement strand
TCACAGCCAAATTTTTCAATTTCTCATTTCTTAGTCAACCATTAGTAATCTTCCGCGATTTTTAGATGAATTTGACTGAATTTAATAACGTACGTTATAATTTATTTGACGAAACTCGAATTATATTCGAAAATAGACGTTGGAGAAATTTTAAAATGGGCAATATCTAGTGTCAAAGCTAATTGCCCCACAGAACCAATTTTGGAATCACTTGTTTAAATCATAAATAACCCTTGCACAGAAACACGAGTTTCTTTAATGTTTGTTCTTTCATTAAGTTTCTTTAAAGAAAAGTGATTGACAAAATTTGTAGCATCAAAATGTGCGTAAATTGTTCACCAAAGAAAAGACATGATATATAAGAAGCCAATGCGTGTAAGCAGTGATATATTACTTGACTGAAAACTATTTTTATGGGATAATATTAAGAGTAAAACATAATACAGTTCCGTTATATGTAGATTTTTTTAATGAATAATTTAAATTGACTTCTGAAATACATTAATGGAAAATAAATGAATGAAATTATTTTTCAGCAAACTTGTTGTTTACAGCATTAATGAAATAACACCTTTTGGTGTTTTTATATTTTCTACAGTTTTGTAAACATTAGTTCAAATTGAATTAGTGAGCAGAGATTTAATGGTATAATACATTTTAAGCTGTCCACAATCATCATTCATGTTGAAAAAAAAAGTTCAGGAAGAAATATGTTTTTATTTTATTTCTTTTCTAAAATTCCCTTAATAAATACAAAATATTTGAAATTTTTTCCTTTCAGTGAGGAGGATGTGATTGCCCATGATCTTATCGAGTAAACCATTTCCTATTATGAAATATTTGTTAGGGTGTTCAAAGGTGATAAAACTGTAATTATTTACCAAAACAACAGAAAACATATAATAGACGTAAATTATATATCGTGTAAATAAAATTTTAAAAACTTTAATTTTTATAAACTATTGACATAAATTGAAAAACTACATATTTTAAGAATCTTAGATTTAATTAAATATCTTATAAAATTAAAATAAATTTTTAATAATTTATTTACAATTTCAAGTTAACGTTGAATAGTTATGAATAGTTATGAGACGAGACGCACAATGTTTATTAAAAACAGATAGCAGTCTAAATTACCGCAACGTAATATAATATCGACGAGAACTATTACATAATAGTTTCGTCGTTCGACACTGTTACGCAACAGTGTCGCAGTTGATAAAAGTTTTACCACAAAGTTGTGGTTATTCAAAAACAAAAATTGAAATATTATCATCTAATAATACATTGGAAACTTGTTTTAGTTCTGCATTTTAATAAATATCATCACTGTTAAATTAAGCACAACTTAAGAATATTTTTAGTTTTAATTACTTGAGATTAAATTCTTACAAATGTATAACAAATTTGTAATTGAACCTTGCAGTACTTAAGTTGGTAAAAATTATAAAATGAATTTATTTAAAATCAGTTATCCTAACTATCATAATCATATGATTTTATGTCATAAATTATTTATAATGACCTGTTCAAAAGTTTAAAAATTATTATAAAATATAAGTATTTCACAACCTTTCTAGATGACGGCGCCTTAATAAAAACATGAAAAATATAAACATCTTGCCAATATATATTTTTTAATGTAGTTTATATTAATACAACTGACAGCCAGAGTAAAATTTGTCTTTTTAGGTTTTGTTGTGAAAACAAATTTTGTGAGGACTATAAATAAATATAATAAAACAGAATATTTTTAAACAAAAAATAATTATTGAAAACTTTGTTTTACACTTAGTGCAATTATTTTTAACTTAATGTCTAGTATTTGATAGTCAAATCAAGGGAAGTATTAAAATCAAATAAAGAATAAAAATGTATTTAAGCTAACAGTCTGTAGGATAACTGTAAATAATTCCTATTTGAAATAATATTATTCCATGGTGAATTTGTATTAATTTGTATGTAATTACTTCCTCCGGAAGGATAATTTGATATTAATAAATCTTATGTCTCCAAAGCCTTCTTTTTAAATTTTTAATAAATTACAAAGTAATTTATGATTGAATAAAAGATAATTTCGTCGATATGTAGTAGAATGTAAGACTATAAGATATAGGTCAAATTCATTTAGAAAACTTTGACCAAATTTTTTAAACGTAAATCACAGAAGTAAGTCATTGGTTTCCTTGCCAACCATGTGGTTATCGTCCATCATAAAAGTAGATGGGCCTGAAATCATTTTTAGATCAGAAAGACCGATTTAAATAAGTCAAATATATAAATTGTTTTTTATTTCTTTTCATTACGACTATAGATTTATTTTTATTTTCCTATGTAACATAAATTTTTGACATTGCCTTAATCAAGTGTAATAACATTAAAAAATATAAAATAATTTTTCTATCGACACACAATTTCTGAACAAAATACAGTTTTCAATTAATGTGCAAAAAATAATTTCAAAAAGTTCTGAGTAAAATTTATTAGTATAAAGTGATGATTTCTTGGTAGCAGCATTTATTATTTAAAACAATAAAGTCATAATTTAAGCCTTTCGCTGCGAATAATGTATTTAATGAAAAAATTTTCGGCTATAAGATAGTCCTTGTCAATCTCCTTATATATAGTTACTTATAGTCGAAAATTATTCGCAGCAAACGGCTTAAATTATCACTTTATTGTTTTAAAAATTTAATAGTTGATTCAAAATTGTAAATGATATTAAATTCAAATATAAAAATTTACTTGACTATCCGATTCATTTGCATTAGAGAAATAAGCTTTCAATTTATCTCTTTTTCTTTTTTCGTTTCTTGCATGACAAAATTTCCCAATGATAATAATGAGAATTACAAGTAAAACAAATAACACTAATGCCGAAATCAGCAAAATTAATTCAATGTGGCTGAGGAAAACAAAAACGCAAATATTTTGATTTGAATTTCCATTCGATTCTTTGAAGTTTGGTGGACAACTTTCAACACAGGAAAACTGAAAAATTAAATATAAATAAAACTATATTAGAAATTATTTTTCTATTTAAAAAGATGAAATTACAAAATGTGGAATATTTTTGCTAAACTTGGTGTATCTAATAAACATACAATTTATTCACTGTTCTTAAGAGAGTCATATAATTTCCTAAAGAAATTTTTTTAGAAATTTATAAAGAAATTTGATAATTTAGAAGGTATTCACGTTTACACTTTTCATATTAAGTGGAAATATAGGTTCAATAAAATTCTTTAATGAAGACAATAGAAATAGCTAATTTATAATTTACATTTCGATGACTACAATATGAAAAGTAATATAAATGGTGTTCTAGAATAACCAAAGAAACACAAAAATATTTACTGAACCAAATTTGCTCTTATATTATAATTTTAAAAAATTAATTAAAAAATGAATAAAAATTAAAATACGATACTTATTTATAATAGCTGTAGTGTGGTGTCAATTTTTTTAAATTTGTAAAGTATTGTTAATTTTACTGTTATTATGTAGATTATATTAAAATATAATTAAACTATATAGTATAACTCTTTATAGCAAATAATTGCTAAAGAGAATTACAAATAAAAAATCAATAACGACATTTTAAAAAGACATTAAATCAGAAATTAGAAAAGGATATTACAAGAATTATTTTAAAGAAACCCTATCAAGAACTTCAGGATATAATATAGTAATTCAAGAACAGCTTACTCCCAATTGCAATCCATTTAACTATAATCGTATACAAACGGAGATTACCTTTCAATTTGATTCCGCAGAAACTTCGGAATTTAACATAAATTAAAGAAATAATTTTTATCCCAAACAAATCTAAAATCCACAAATTCCTAAACTTTAAGGTCTATATTTATTATTTTTCGAATAAACGTTGTATAAGTTGTAATAGTTATTTTTTACAGTTTATGTTACTTTAATATATAATTTTATTATTGTTCTCGTAAAAATTTACACACAAGTACCTCAGCTGTCCCGAAACAATATTTTTTAAAGGAGACTCTGCTGTGCTCTACAAATTTTCTTAATACAAACATTCACAATAAAATAAAATAACAACCATAATAAATAATAAACAATAAAATAAAATTATAAGAACTTTTTTTTCCAATTTCACCAATGATTTTTTTTCCCATTGAATTTATTAAAAAGGGCTTTCAATTCACTTGAAAAAGGCAGTGCCGATAATTCGTGAATATCAAAAACATCGATATATTACTGATTCATTAGAGACGGAATTTTATAAAATAATATGAATAACTTTGACAAACTTACTAGAGTAATATTATCTTTATCAGGAAGTTTAAAATTATTGCAATGTATACAATGAATTTTATCAACACCATAACACCCATTACATTGTGGATGGCATGGGTGACATTTTCCAAGACTAGAATATGTTTCATCAATTTTGAGAAAAGTTCTCCCTAAATTTTATTTTTAAAATATTGAAAATAATTTTTCAAAAGTCTACCTAGTGGGCATTTTGATACACATTTATCATCATACCAATATCCTTTACATTGAGTACAACCTTTCCAATCTGTCTTTGATAATGAGATTCTTTGATCTGTTCCGATTGTACAATGACTGCATAAATCATGACAAGGTTCCAGAATTACTATGAGATCTGTAAACTTTTCGATGAAGTTAGAATGGGGAGAACTGCCTGTATTTGGATGATTTAGGCTAAAATATCCATTCAGAGATGTGTTTTGATAACATCTTTCTACTTGATGATCTTTACCTGTATTTTATTTTGATAATTCTATTATTATTATTATTATTATTATTATTATTATTATTATTATTATTATTATTATTATTATTATTATTATTATTATTATTATTATTATTATTATTATTATTATTATTATTATTATTATTATTATTATTATTATTATTATTATTATTATTTTTATTATTATTAGAAAGCATTTCTGAAGAGTTTTAGTGCATTTAAAATTCAATAAATATTAAAAATAATAATTTTCAAATTGTAAACATTATTTTTGACTTTTTAATTTGTTTTATAGATAGTATGAAATACTTAATATTATTGATTGACATTTACTGCAACCTCCAGGTCCAGGAGTATTTGATGGACCTGTGCAAACGGGTAGTCGAGTAATACTTCTAGGGTGGCAATCCTGATGACACGGTTCACATATTTTAGTTATTTTGTTTAAAAAGTGAGTTCTCGAGCATTCACGAACACACATTGAGTTTTCCTAAAGTTTAAAATTAATTAATTAATTATTAAAGATTTTGTGGTCAAATCAATTATATAAAATTGGAAAAATGTATTTCTTAGTTATATTTAATTTTGGTTATTTTAACCAATCTTCTTAAAAATTTTAAGCAGCGTTACCAAAAAATTAAAAATTGACAAATATCAACCTGACTACTACAGTTACTTCGTCCATTATTGTATTAATTTGTGTGCAAATGGATTTCTTTAAAAGATTATTTTTAATAATATTCTTTAAATGAATATTTTTTTTAATTTAAAAAAACTGTAGATTACATCCTCGGTTATGCAAATAAAATATCTTCACAGGTTAAAAATATAAATTTAGAAACTTTTATAATTTTAAAATAATGATTCGAATAGAAATATAATATTAATAGGACACCAAATAAATTTAAAAAATAAAATAATATATAATTCTTATAAATTTATAATACTTTCTAGTAATGTTTTAGAATGTATATTGTTAAAAAGCATTTCCAAAATAAAAGAGATTTAATAAATTTTTAAAATTTATTTTTTGACTTTGTAAGCGTGGTCAGATCATGATCCTTAATTTTTTGTAAAAACATTTTATAAATTTATCAAATGAAATATCAGAAGTTATTGCAAATATAAGAACTTCGTGACCATGAATAACTTTCTTTCTTCAAATACCTTCAATTAAAAAATGATTTTTTATTCACACAAAGGAACATGGTATTTTAGATTTGTATGAAATTTGATGAAAGATTATTTCATTCTTCTGACTCAATCATTAACTGATATTGAAAAGTTTGTAAATTGTGATGTTAAAAAACACGCTAGATGTTGAATTAAAGATTAATTTAACTGTCCTAATTGTTATAATTACGGATTTTAATGTACTATAAAGCCTACAAACATAATTTATTTTTATATAATGTCCAGTTTATGAACCAGAAAGATAACTGAAATGATCGCCAAACTGCACCATACTTGCTCATTTGGAAGAGACTGAGGTTCGAATCAACAGTTAATAATACTCAAATTTTGCATGCCAGAAGCTGAATTATTTACACTTCAGTGTACTCATTTCCAAAGCCTATGGAAGGTTATGCTGTCCTGGGCCCTGAAAAAGTCGAAAGGTTTGTTCAAACTTTAATTTATGAATTGAAAGTTGTGTTATTATCCATAAATATAACACTTACCATAATTTATAGCAATAATAATAGATAATCTTGGATGCTACCCGAAATTACAAAAACCCACTATACGATAGTAATTTCTTATCCGACTCTGTGTCGGAAGCCCATCATTTTAGAACAAATACCCGATGTGAGTAATAGGTTTATTTCTTTTAAAAAAACTTAAAAACGAATTTATTTAGTATTCAAAAAGTCAATAATCTCATTATAAATTATAATAAATGGCGAAATTAATACACTTGTTTCAATGAAATAATAATAAATTCCATATTTTCTTTGCAAGGGTATTAGCCAAGTGTTGAATTGAAATTTTTTTTCTATCTATCCATCATATTTTATCGAATTTTTATTAAAAATGGAAAGAACAAAACAAACTGATAAGGAAATCATTGCAAAAATGACTCCAATGTCTAATTATTCACATTTTTTTTGTTATCAACAATGTTCTAGATGTCGCTATATGCAAATTGGGTTCTTCAAAACTTTCATATAATCGAAAGAAAACAGAAACAAGCTGTCTTTTGAGACATTTAAAAAGCAAGCATCCGAAAGTTGCTGAAGCAAAAGAGAAGTTGAAATGTTCAATATCTTCTGATCAACCTAGTCTACTCAAATTCAATTTTCAAAATTCTTTTGAGAATACAATATCAACTATGTCTCCAATTGAAAGATATGTATTAACTCTTTGTTCAACTCGACACGTACTTCCATTTCAATTTTTTGAGGATCCCGTAATTTCAAAAGGTTTCAGTCCTCCAAAAATTTCAAGAGAGATTGTTAGAAGTGAAATTTTTCGAATAGCTAGAGAGAAACGCGAATTTTTGTTTTCTCAAAATAGAAGACAATGGATAACTTTAGCGTTGGATGGAAAAACCCAGTTTTAAATGACAATATTCTATCTTTAATATTTTACTTTTGTGATCAACCATCAATTCCTGTATTCTTCAAAAGCTTCCAAATTCATGATTTAATCGCAGATACAATTTCAAATTGTGTTTTTGAAGCAATTCAATTTTTGAGTATGTTTGAAATTACAATTATTGCTATCGTTACTGATAATGCCAGAAATATGATACCTGCTACTAATAATATCTTCAACTTGAATCCTACAATTCTTCTTTACGTTGTGCAGCTCATATTTTGAACTTGATTATAAAAGATTCATTTAAAGAAATAGAACTGTTGAGAAACTCATTGAGTATTTTGCATGAATTCATCAATAATGGAACGATATTAAGATAAGGTGAAACACGTTGGAATAGTGTCTTTGATAAACTAATTAAACTTTTGAAATTAATTGAACAAAATTCAAATTATAATGAAGAATCGATTCACAGAATTCAAAATGATATTACCACGATACAGCCAATTATCAATGCTCCAAATTATGCTCAAAAAGATGGGTTCAAATTGGATTGAATTTCTACAAAATATTTGAAGGTGTGATTACGCAAATCCGTGAATCTGAAAGAAATTCATTGATGCAAATTATTGAAAAAAGAATTCCTTTTATTGCTAATCCTATTATTAAATTGATTCAATTTGTAAATGAAAAAAATCGTTAAATGATAATGATTACTCAATTCTATCTAGATGGCTTAATTCATTTAATATTCCTGAATTTAATCAATATGCAGCTGATATTGCAATTATTTTTGAATCATAAAATTCCTGGAATTTTTATAAGTGAAGCAGCTGTTGAAAGATGTTTTAATGTTCATAAGCATATTCATACTCCAATAAGAGCTAATCTTTCATCAAATCTTGTTGATGATATTTTATTTTTGAAATATAATCATAATTGAGTTCTTATTGAAAACGATCAAGATAACTTTGATACCATGCTCCCTTTGTTTGATGAATAAAAAATGAATTTATTTGAATATTACCCGAATTCGGGTCCCGTTACCCGATAATAATTACCCGCTATCCGAATAAAAATACCCGTACACTCTCGGGTAGCACTCCAGTAGATAATTGAATTAAACATTTACAAATCATTTAAATAAAAAACACAGGTAACAATGCAATATCACAAACGCGGTCAACTGTAGGCGAGATGAAGAAAATGTCAGACATGGGTGCTATATAAAGTACGGTTGAAATTTTATTATTTAAATTTTAATTCACTCTAAATTATTGTTAAATTATATATTTTAAAATTTTCGAGGAAAATAATTAATTTCTATTTGACAAACACATTCATAAGAAAAAATGAAATTACATTTTTGAATTGCAATTCTTATTTAAAGATCTCAAATTTTAAGTTCGTGAGTTAAAACAATAAAATACACATAATGAAATGTACATAATGAAACACTTAAACAAGATAAACACAAAATACTGAATTAAACCATGGTGAGAACTGATAATCGCAACATGACATACATATTTCAATATCCTTTTTAATAATCATTTAATTTGACATTAATCTTTTATTCTTTATTGAGAGCCACAGTAAATCTAACATTCAATATTTTACATTGAGTTACTACGAAAATAGCACAGTGAATTAACGACTGATAAAATATAAATTGGATATTTTATTGTTTTCTTTATTAATTAGGCAAATAATAATTTTCAACTTAATTCAAACTTTGACATATAGTCAAAAATCTGTTTGAACGACGCAGAAAACAAAATAAGTTTATAACATATGATTCACAACAAAAATTAGAGAATAAACGCAATTATATACATATATTTATTTCATTTGTATTTTTTTTATTTTTTAAATGAAAACTTTAAAATTATTGATAAAAGTTGATATTGTAAATTTATTTATGGTAGGAGAAAAATGCATTAAAAATTTTCTCTTGGTAATTATTGTTTCATACGAAAATCGTACATTGTCGCAATAACTATTTGTATAGATATTTGTCTGACCTGGAAGATTTATGTGAAGATTTAAATGAAGGCGTGATTAAATATCCGTGCTTTATAATTAAATAGTTACACCATTTGAGAAATAAACATTAAAATTGATGTTAAATTTAAATTAAATATCGGCGTAGAATAAAATTAATTAAAAATAGAAACATAAATTGCTTTCTTATAGCAAGAACTAACCATCGCATGTTTACAACCACCTATACATTGATCAGATCTCAACCCGGAACACGTTATCGCACATTCTTCGTGACATTTTAAACAGACTTTACTTTTAGAATCAGGATTAATTAGATATCCCGGCTGTACTGAACAGTTTTCTGCACAAATCGTCCCTAGTCTTACATTAGCACAAGAAATACATTGATTTGGACCCGGTCCCCAACAACCAAGTTGAGGATCACATTGAAAGTTGCATACGTTTCCTTGTTTTTCTAAAGAATACAATAAGTTTTCAATTACAATTTATATTTTATTAACAAATCTAATAATAATCACTTTTATATTATAATTTTTTGAATTTAAATTTGAAAAAAACATGAATCTCAAAATTATAGAAAATCTTAATAAATATTCACACAGATAAAACTATTTCTTGTTCTCTCTACTTAAAAACTATTTTCCAACTAACAATAACATTTTTTAAAAAATTTTCATCATTGATCTCATTTCATTTTTAATTTCCTTTATTTTCATTTTTTTCAGAATATAATATTAAATCAATATTAAATTGGAAATTATGCTAAAGGATATTTTAAAACTGTGAAAGAAAAAAAATTAACAATTTCAGTGCCACTGAAAAGATAGGCCGTTTTGAATATGTTATTGTAAGCAGTGCTGTCCTATCGCAAGTTCAACAAAGGACCCTCAAACATTAAATACATTAGAAAAACTTCTCCAAAAGCAGAAAAAATATCACGAATTGAAAGAAAAAAACAAAGATGAAAATTCAAAAGAGCTAGAAAAGTTGCTTTATAATTTCTTTATTATTATTATAATTAAAATCAATAAAAATGAATGTAATAAAATTTAAAAAAAAATTTTAGTGTCTGCTCAGCACGGTGCTGGGTGTATGGCACAAATTTGAAATTATAAATGTATCTTTAATATTGTCGTCGTCGGCATAGTAAAGCACTGTTAGCTATTTTAGACTGACATGGTACTAAGAGCAGGGGTTTTTAGAAATCCAGACCACTATTTTCGAAATTGCTTGTTTTGCATTTGGCTGGAGAATATGACATAAAGAAATATCAATAAAGAAAATTGCCTTTAAAGATTGGAAGGAAGAAGAACCATTTAAAGAAAATGGACTCCCCGAGGATATAGAGCAGTTCTGGCAAGGAGTTAAGAAACATGTTATTGAAAGGTTGAGAAAGGTAGATAAAATATGAAAATCTCACTAAAGTAACCTTGTAATTCATGGGGCAATATCATTAAATGTACGACTAGAACGAATGGCAAAATGAATTGATAGTGGAGTAGAAATAATAAATTACTTTAATATTAAATTACAATATAGGAAAAGTAGCTCAAATAATGAGTTTGAAAATAAGTAATATAAAAGGAGATATCGACCCCCAGATTAGAAAGTTAATAAATAAGTATTCGGAAGTTTTTATCAAACAAAGATGGAATGTGTGAAATACGTCTCTTAATAAACACAAAATAGTTACTAATTGAAATCCGGTTAGCATTAAGCCGAGGCTTCATATAGCGGATAAAAATCCAAATGTTAAAAAATATGGAAGAAACAGGAATTATAAAAGCGTGTTTCAGTATGGAATAGTCCATATAGTCAAATATAAGAATGTCGAGATTTTAGGCCAATAAATGCTATAATGGAAAGATTTTGGTTTACATTCCAAATATTGAAGAAATGGTGAACATACATAGTTGTGCACAAATCTTTAGTATTATTGATCTTGGTAATGCATATTACCAAGTGGAAATAGAGGAAGAATCGAAACTTAAAATAGACATTTCTACAAAAGACGGACAATATTGTTTTAACCACATACCTTTTAGAATCTCAGGTGCTCCAGCTACTTTTCAAAATTAATGACCGAAGGGTGATCTTCTCTTGAAAGAAGCAGTGTTTTAACTTGATGATATTCTTATATTCGCCAATAATGAAAAAGCATACAGAGTACATTTTGTATCAATAATTAGTAAACCAATAAACTCCCTTTTATAAATTATGCAATGAAGAGATACAGTGACTGCCAAAATTGGCTCAATGTTTCTAACCTCTATAAATAAATTAACATAGCAAAACTCGTAACGCACCAATTTTGAAAAGATTTACAATAATTATTACTACATCTATGGGAAGTACTTTCTGTGTGTTGTTATTGAAACTAATCTCTTTTACAATCATTTTTTGCCATCTGAGTACAAATTGGTCATTGAGCCAATTTTGGCACTCATATTTTATTTTGACTACTTGTTCATTTTCTCTGTCATTTTCCTCGAAATTTTAGCTCAGTGACTTTCTAAGGTGTTTTAATTGAATTTTTACATCAAGTATCATTAAAAACAGTCCGTTGTACAATAAACAAGTAGTCAAAATAAAATTTAATATTTTGTATAGCCACTTTTAGCTGCCAAGACAACAGCAATACGATTAGGCATACTTTTAATAAGGTTAAGACAAACAGAAACTGGAATATTGTTCCAAACAGTCTATACACTTCCATAATTCATAAATACTCAGTGTTTCGATTTCAAAGTCAGAAAGTTGACGTTTTACATGTTGCCAGAGATGTTCTATGGGGTTTCAATCTGGCGATTGAGAAGACCAGTCGAGGAGTTCGACCTCATTATCTTCAAACCACCTTTGAGCTAATCGAGATTTGTGTTTTGAATCATTGTCCTGCTAGTAAATAATTCTTCTTTTGTCGAAGCCATAATATTGCAAACTTTGCAATAATTCATCTCTGAGAATATCTGTATAAAGCTGCGCATCCATTCGACCATCTATATGACAAGCGTATTCCACTCCCTTTGCTGTCATACATCCACACATCATTAGACTCCCAACACCAAACTTTAATGTTCCTTTTACATGTTGCTCTTGTAGTTGTGTTCATGGCTTCTTCCATCCCCATACACGCCCCTAAGCCCAAACGTGATATTTTAGTTTCTTCCGACCACATCACATGATTCCAATCTTCAGTAGTTCAATGGCGGTACTTCAGTGCAAAGTTAGGCCGTTCCCTTTTATGACGTGGTAAAAGTAAAGGTATTTTCCTTCAACCCAGCCTCTTTTAAAGCTCATCGGATAGTATTAGTGCTCACAGTCATGTTCTTTGTTGATTTGAGAACTTTAGAATTGTTTTACAATTGTTTCAGAGAACTTGTCGAATTCGATTTATTGTTGCACGTCCTACTTTTATTCGCATCTCTATTTGACGAGAAGATAGTCCTTGATTTATAAGAGAAATGATACTCTCTCGCTTACTTTTTAAAATAGCTTTCATCTCTAAAACAAATCAAGATAAATCATAAACCAATATTGCAAACTACATTTCAACAGTATGTTTTATCTTTTAGATAAGATTGCAACAGTAGAAAATTGTCAAGAAGCTTTTATAAGACTAAAATGTCAAATGAATATAACAGTGCCAAAATTGGCTCAATTACTAAATTGAATTAAAATGCCGCCAAATTAGTGTATAGTAGATTGATTTAAACAATGACACATTGAAACTGTTTCATATACACGCAGAAACAATTGGTGGAAATCTTACAAAAATTTGTGAATGATTAACTTTGCTGCGTCCATTTATGTAAAGACATAAAAAAACATTGAGCCAATTTTGGCAGTCACTGTAATAGCGTGTTGGGGATTTGTATTGGATAATAAGATTTGTTACAAGTATGTTTCTTTTTAACACTTCAGATTCTTCAAGAACATACACTTAATTAAAATTGGTGTTTTTATCTATTTGAAAAGCAACCCATCACAACAATGACAACTACTTGACTACTGCCGGTAACGAGCGATTCGCAACATTTATCTGGTTACCTTTAACTTTATTTAAGTTTCTCAACTACTTCTCATTTACTAATTCAATACGCAAGTTACTTCCAACTGTTTCCTGATTTTTAACAATTTATTTTACTCTCTTAGTAAATTCAAATTTCTCACAAATTTCTTTCTAGCAAATTTTCTCGTATCGTCACAAATTTTCCTCGCCTATGCTAATTCGTGTTCAGTTTTTATACCTTTCCATCTGATGACACCTATTGGTAATTCATTCCTCTTTCACCTGTTTGGCACTTTTTTCCCATTTTTTGCCATTTATTTCTTTATCTCGAGTAGACCACCGAGATAACAAGATAATCTAAATTTTGTTTTGCTTCTTTTGTGCTTGTACTTGTTAATTAAGAATGACCTTATTTTATTTTATTGTCTCTTTTTATTGATTTTCTTCTGTTCCCTTCTCATTTTTCAATATCTCTCTTCCACTCCTATTTTACTGAGTTCCAGAAGAATGCCCCATTCATTTATCATCATTTTTCGCCAATCATTTTACGCCTTTAATGATTATTTTTTTTCATAATTTAGGTATCCTCAACACTAACTACTGAATTACATTCGGTTTCTCTATATAATATTCCACGCTTATCAGGATTGTAGATGGACGAAATATATTTCACTTGTCTGACGTTGTTCTTTAATTTTAATTAAAATCTACCATTATTTTTTTGTTATGAACATTATTAAAATAATGTAATATGATGAAAAGCAATGAAATTTATAATCTGGTATAATTTAAATTCACTAAGAATAAAGATTTGTTATGTTTTAGCGGAAATAAAAAGAGTTATCGAATCATATAATAAAAGAAAAAACTATCCGGTTCGAAGGTTCTAGAAATCAATCCAAATGTGACATGGACAAATTGCAATTTACCGGACGTCTTTACTGGAGTTATTAAAGCTTTTCTACTTTATGTAAAAAATAACGAACGTCAATTTATTTTACTTAATTGTTTTAACACTTTAAAAAGGCCGTGCCTATAATTTATATTAAATAGAAAACATTAATCCATAAATGAAAACAAATGAAAGGTAAGCTGATTGTGGTAATATGGGTAAAAATAAAATAATTCCCAGAAACAAGTTTAATGAATTTTCAAAAAGTCGCCCTAACTCAATTGTAAAATTCAGTTTATAATTGATAAGAATTTCAAAGTAATTAATATTAATTAATTTACGGTTAAACTAATTATTTATTATTAATGATGCACAACAAATTGATATATAAAGTTAAAAGTAATTAACCAAAAATAGCAAACCAACCTTAGATTAAATTTCAAGTTAAGCATATATTTTTGCGACATTCTGCCTTTACTTACATCACAAAAAAACTATATAAAATTTTAAACGTAATAATTAAAAATTAGATAATAATCTGCACACTAATTCACAGAATTTATTGATTTTTTAGTGCAAATGATAAGCAGCACCAGGTATATAGAAACAGGAACAAACAAGCAAACGCGCAGATTCACTGCAAATCAGTTTGATGAAGTGTTTTTGTTTATTTTGTGCATTGTGAACCAATTCATACTTCTAGATGTGCAGTGAATATTCAGACTTTTATTGTTATAGAAATGTTGAAACCAATAATTTGCGAAGAATTTATGTTACACCCTTTATTCATTGCAAATTGATATACAACACTTCAATAAGATTAATAATTGAAAGACGAGTAAAATGTATATTTTTTTAAAAAAGAGCCGTTATTACCACTTTGAAAATTAAAAGAGCGAATAGGTTATTCAGTAGTTATTCAATTAATTCTTGATGTTTTGATTTTAGCCTGACTTGTTCCAATGTGATTAATTTTTCACTCAAAAAAACGTAAAAACTACTCTTTCTTGAAAAGTGCCCAAATGGCAACCAAATGGTATCATTACCTATAAGTATGGTAACCATACGTTGTAAAATATTTTCTTATGATTGCATCAAATGTTGATTTCAGAATTAGAAATTTGGCACAATAAATGTTTCGTAATTGTGTTATAATCTATAGCCAACACATTCTAAAAGCAGCGCTCTTTTTGTACAATGTCTGTAAGAAAAAAACAGACTGAAATTAACTTATTTACAGTCATTTAGAAGTTCACTAACCCTATTTTGACATCTTGGAGTCACCAAGTAATTTTAGAAAATGTTATTGTTGTCTGAAAATCTTTTGAAATATAAAAATAATATTTTCCAAATTACAACAATTAATATATCAAGAAGATTATCAGTAGTCTTGCCAACTCTTCCGTTTTTGCCGGGAGTCTCCCGGAATCGGCTTTTCGTCTCCTGTCTTTCCGTTTTTACAATATTTTATAATTTTTCAAGAATAAAGTGCAGTTATTGAAGTTTTAACTTTTATTTGATTTCTCTAAAATAATGATATTCAAGATTTATTTTTGCTAATAGTCACCAGAAGTTTAAGTTGTTTGTTCGCGGCGAGCGATTTTATGTTTTTCTTCTTACTCACGTTATTAGTCTGTCACTGTCAGGTTTTTTTCACTTTTAAAATGTAAAAAATGTAAAATGTAATATGTAAAAATAATTGTTTTGTTTAAATCTTTATGCTATTAGTCATCATATAGTTAAAATCACAAACATGTGTAAACCAAAAAAGTGAAAAAACACATTTTATATTATTTTTTAAGCATTATACTGTTCTCAATTTTATAATTTCCCGGGTTCGAGGTTGTGGGAGTTGGCAACCCTAAATGTCAGAATGTTTGTTGAATAGTATTATTTCAGGAAAAAATTACTATTTTTCAAATATATGTTTTTAATTTTGACAAAATGCTATAATCTTTATTAAAAAGAGCTTGAAGACTATAAATCAGTAATATATCGATGTTTTTGATATTTATAGTCTTCAAACTCTTTTTAATAAATAAAATGGGGGAAAAATCAGTGGTGAAATTGGAAAAATAAGTTCTTAAAAAAATACTATAAGTTTATTTTGATCAATGTATATCATTTTATTTTCTGACTAAACCTCAAAAAAAAGAATATAAAATTAGGATGTTCACTTTTATTAGTATTCAACCTTATAAAAATAATAATAATAAAACTGCTTACCACATAATTTAGGATCAGCCATTCCGGATTCAGATATTATAGTAACATCACTGAAGGTTTCTGTTTTGACAATGTTTTTAAATTTTTTAATGTCAAAATAACAAAGTTTTGTATTATTTTTAAAGAATACTGGTTTATTCTTAATAGTTTTCAAACTTTTTAGACCTAGATAACTGATATCGGTATTTATTATGGTTAGGCTGGTTGAAATCATTGATTCAAGGCTTTCAATGGCTTGCAAGTTACTTAAAAATGAAAGACTATCCAATTTGAAAGGCGCATCTTTTAAATCGATATAAACACTTCCTGAGATATTACGGAGGTTTTCTAAAAATTTTAAATCATCTGGATTCGAAATAGGTACTATTTCCGGTCTGTGTCTAAATAAATTATTTTATTAAGAATTTTATAATTTGATGTTTGGCATTCCAAAATCATCGTTAGAAATCTTTGAAAAAATATATATATTAATAAAATTAGTATTTTAACCTTTTTTCATCGATAGTTCTCATAGTCTACTATCGGACCCTAAAGAAGTCAATATTTACTAAATCTATTTTTAAACTAGTAAAATGATTTCTTTACTGATTAAAGTTTATTTTCGTTTTTTAATCTGTTGTTTATTTCAAATTATTTTTCATTTTTATATTTAAGTTTTTAAAGCTATTTATTTTTTTATGTATTTTTTAATTTTCACAAGTTTCAATTTTGCGTTTTCTGAATCTAATGCTTACTTTGTATATTATATCAATCAAACCAATACTTTTTAATCATCACTGATAAGAGGGCGATGCAGGCGATGCAAATCATCGGGGCCCGCGATATAATCATATTTGGCTTTAAAATTTCAATTTCAGATAAATACTTTTTATAAGTTTTTAAGCTCATGTTTATTTTCATCTTTTAAGTTTTACTAAAATATCTGACCAGATATTTACAAGTTGCCGTTTCTGAAAACGGTTTTCAATAAAACAAAGTTATCGGCTTTATAATTTTACACTTTTTAATGATGCGAACCCCCTTCAAGAGGGCCCGGCCTGGCTCTCGATGGCCCTGTTTTTAATATAAATATATATTTTGATTTAAAAATTTGTTCTACATCTTGATATTTATAATTGAATTGAAAAATACCATTATTATTATTTGATAAAGGCAGTGCTTTAAATATAAATTTGTGTTACGGAAAAAATTGATTTAGAGCTTTAATAAAAACAAATAAATTTTTAAAAGCAAACAATAACAGATCAAAGATGAACAAAATAAATAAATTATTTTACTAATAGTATCATTATTATTTATGTTGTAATGGTTTATATGACGGAAAGGAAAATTCAATTTACATCTAGCCATCATATACAAAATTAATTGATCAATTCCGATCCAGAAATATTTGATTCATTTGAAAAATATTTCTATTACTAATTTTCCACACACAGGCAAAAAAACTATTAACTTCGTCTTTGGAATGTTTATAAATCGTAGTTCCGAAGCATTTTATTAACGCTCAACTTTTTTTATATTTATTATTCACGCTGGCGCGGATCACCGATGGGACGTATTTGATTGTGTTATTAGACGTATTATTAGAAAATTTAAAGTATATTCATCAAAAGCATTTATTTTTTAATTACAATTATAATTAATAACCTATTATAAACATAACTTTTGTTCAATAATTTCAACTGCGCCGCCGGATGATACATAGCATGAAAATCTGCGCAGGCGTGAACGTGTCTTAATAAGTACTGTTAGTGCGACTAATACATTTGCTAAAAGAAATTTTAAAAAAATAAAAATTTATCCATTTTCTCTACTTTTTCTTATGTGGAATTTATCGATTTGTCAGATATGCGACTCAATTCACTTTGTATAAAATTATGTTTTTAGTTCTTGAATATGACAATGACTGTTAAAATTACGATCATTTTTTGACTACAAACTCAAAATAAACCCGTATATTAAGGAGTTAAAGAAAAAAGATTTTTGTTTATTTTTATTCTGATCAATATTTTTAGTAACAGTAAAATATCTTTATCTTCAACAAAATTGATCTTCCTTTAATTTCAATTATCCTCATTTCTTTTGTAGAATTTTCTCAGAAAAAAACGTTACCGCAATAGTCGTAATAGCACTTTTTGCTAATATTTCAACCTCTCTTCTTCTTGGTGTATTTATTTTGAATTGTATTCAAAGACTATTATAATGAACTAAAACATTCCCAATCCTAGGATCAATTAGCACAAAAAATATCAATATTATTTTTCAATAGGTATTGGTAGTAGATTGAAATTTGTAATCACTAGCCTATAACTATCCTTAAAGGTTTCAGAAGATTAAGATCCTCAAAAAATGAGTTTCTAAATAAAAATCTTTGTTTTTCAGTTTAAACATGTTGTGTTCGTATATTTCCAAGTTTTTTTAAACCAGAATAGCAAATTATCCTCATTTCTTTTAGAAAAAAACAATTTTTCATTTAATTTTTTCTTATCAATTTTCATAAAATCAAACATATTTTCAAATTTATCATAATTTATTTTAAGGATGAATTAAAAATGACATCTAATAAAATAAAGTAATTTGCTTTATAAAATTTACTCAATTAATTAGTGTAGATTTTTCGTCCTTGGGGAAAAAATAAGAGTATTCTCAAACTTCCAATCTACTGAAAACATTACTCCCTGAATAAATGTGATCCCATTAATTTCAAAATTTATTCAAATTTGACCATATTTGGCCATATCAAAGTTTTATTCTAGTATTGCTTTCGTTTTTTTACACTTTTATACGTTAACTATTTAACTAATTTTTAATAAAATATTTGTATTCAATTTTTTAAATGAATACTTTATATTTTATTAAATGGTTTTATTAATATTGTTCAAATAAACATATTGTTATGAAATTAATCATTAATAAGTCATTTATCTAACTAGATCACAATGATATCGATGTTTAATTAAAGATATGGGAATGTTGATAGAAAGTAAGTATCAAATGTATTGACAAGATTTAAACGAATTTTATACATTTTCTATTATTTGCAATTAGGAAATAGTATTTTTATTGTATGTTGGAGTTTAGATTTTAGTTAATAAATGTTGTTATCAAATTTCGTGTTTTAACACATTATATAGCTTGTCACTTAGCTTAATTTACTATTTTGCATATATCTAAATGAAAATAATGATAAAGCTCACTTAACAAAGGATTCAGTGTCAATCTGAATAAAACCTTTAAATGTTGTGCAATTTGCCAACTTCTTTAATTTTGGGTAGTCTAATGAAAAGTAAGAATATTTGAAATCATTTTGATTAAAGATTTCTTCGAATGTACAAACTGAAAATGAATAAAAATAAATAATAAATTATCGAATAAGTTATATAGAAATTGTGTTTTAATTAACATTATTCCAGTAGCCTTCAAATGTAAAAACTTCAATTTTTAAATTATGAATTTTAATACAAATTAAAAATAGATTTAAAAAAATAGTCTTGTAAAAATGACACATTTTCTGAAGTTAATTCTTAACTGACAAGTTTAGTCATAAAAATACCATAAAAATATCCAGAAATAAAAAAAATGAATAACTAAACTAGAACGAAATGTTTAGAGTAGAATTACAATTGTCTGAGTTGTTGATTTGTTTAAGGGTTTTTTAAAAAGGGTTTTTAGTCAATCTATTTATTCGAAAAACCTTTGAATTTATTAATTCGGATCATCGGAGTTTACTGTAATATATACTACCTAGAAATACTAAACACTGAAAGAATACATAATAAATATCAATTTTCAAAAAACATATTACTAATGCGTACATGAAATCAATATTTTTAGAAATGAAAAAATTATATTCAAATAAATGTTAACATCATTGAAACAGAAATGGACAGTTCATGATATTTTTTATCTTCATTTCATTTTAGACAATCAATTAATATTGAAACACGAATCTTACAATCATTTGAAACAGACTGCTGAAAATTTGTGTAAAATATAAAACAAAATATTGATCGATAGTGAAAAGATAAGAAGAAAATAAAAAATGGATAGCACTTTTGGTTATATTTAATCCACAAAAGTGTTGAGTTGATTTAAATAGTTCGGTAGGATATTCAATAATCTAACTCCACGTGCTTTTAGTCAAAGAAATGATTCAACACAATTAACTTATATTGATATTACATTTTACAATCTATGAGATTTTGCTAATACCATTTCAATGGGTTTACTTGATCTATGGGCATGTAACCATACTTTTTAAAACAAGTAATCAACCTAGGCTTTAGTGATGAGGTTGGTAACGAGAGACCAAAAGTGTATGAAGGTCAATTGGGAGAAATTAAGGTTGAATAGGCGTTATTAACATTAAGGTGTCAAGGGGGATGATTAATTCCAACTACTCGCGTCTGTGTGTACACAGTGATTTTATGATTTTAATTTGTGTGTGTGTGTGAGCGTTTTGATTGTTGATCAGAATTTGAGTGGTTTTGAACGTTTTCTAGATTAATTCAGGTTTTTCCAGAAATAAAAGTTTTGGTTACAACGAAGATGAAAAAAAATGTTGCCGCTTTGGTTATTGGTAATGGATAGGAAATTTGCAAAGGTGGATTTGCAGGGGATGATGCTTCAAGAGCTGTTTTTCTTTCATTTGTTGGTTGACCAAGCCATCAAGGAGTTATTGTTGGTATTTGTCAAACAGATAGCTATGTTGGTGATGAGGTTCAGTCCAAGAGAGGTATTTTAACTTTGAATTATCCAATCGATCAAAGCATTGTTTCAAACTGGGATGATATGAGAAAGATCTGAAATCATACGTTTTACAGTAAATTAGAACTTGTCACTGAATCTCAAAGGTAACAGAGATAACATTACTTAAATCATGTTTGAAACATTCAATGTTCAGCTCGTACAGTGGGTGTCATTTTCGATTCCGACGATGGTGTACCACATACTGTGCCAATTTATGAAGGTTATTTCATGAGAATTAAACATTTACTTTTTTGCAGCTAACCATAATAACGTCTAATAAAGATGATGTATAATAAAAGTGTAGCTTATAATAATGTATTTAAAATTTTGTTTTCAAAATTGCTCATTTTTCATTCATGCTTCACAATCTTCTTTATCCAACTTATAATTTGGTTTTAGTTAGATTACATTACAAATAACTATTAAATTCTGAATTTAAAAATTATTAAAACTAAATTCAAAATTTTAATTTCAAAAAAATTAATACATTTTAAACACAAATTTTTAGATGTTTTATAAAAACAATTACTTTGCTCGCATAATATTTTGCATGGTACACATTGATCTCCTTGACGCTCATATTTTCTAAAAGTGCATTGAGTTTTACATTCTCCTTCCTGCTCTAATAAACCTTCTAAAGATAAAAAATATTAATTATTCAGTACTATAAGCTTGAACCTGGACATTTATTTAAGCATATATTTACGAAAAGAGGTCGAAAATATTTATTAGGTTCTGGAATCCCAGTTTCCCGATTGATAATTTTCTTTGGTGGGCATTCAGGTTGACACGCATTATTGTCAAGAACTCCCTGACAAGCCTAAATCACTGATTAGAAATATAATAAAATACACGCTGTAGTCATACAATACAAGAACTAGAGTCACTAGATGTACAACCTCCTAAACATTGCGAATTGCAACATTCTTCATCTCCATTTTTTGACAAAAAACATCTATTTGCACACATTCGTTTTCGACACTTTGAAACTAAGTTGATTTTATTTATTGAAACATCAAATATAAATTATACATATTTGACACTGACTAGCCAAAGATCCCCAACAAAATCTTGATTTTCCTTTTTGCATACAATTTTTAGAACATTTTGTTGGTTGAGGAGTACCTATAAAATATTACAATGAAAATGATGATAATAATAATTAATAATTTTACTTTTGATAAGTAATTTAATTAAAAATTGGTTCCAATATTTAAAAATTTAGCTCCTCATTTCAATAGAAATTTATAGAATATTTATCAGTTTTTTCGAACAAATACAAAAGAATAACATTATATAATTTATCAAACACATAATTAGACGTTACTAACTAAACCTATTAAATAAAACTCATTTCGATTCCATTTGATTTCCTTACCTTCTAAACCTTCTAATTTTAATTAGAATCTAAAGTATTAGTCTATCGAACCAATTTTAAACTTAACGACTTCACGAAATTCTCATCGAAGTAGAAATTTATAAAACAAAATATAAATGAAATTTTTAAATAAAAATTTCCTTTTTTATATGAGTCCTCTAGGTACTTCCGTGTTATTTTACCCCCAAAAATTAAATTATAAAATACAATTAAAATAACAATATAAAAAATGAGAGAATACATTATTGATGACGTTATTGAACATTATTGAACATGAATTTATTAAGGCTATCTGGGATTTATGTGAGTTTATGTGGCGCAAACGTGTTCTAAGCAACAGTTCCGATGTGTTCGACGCTATTCTCAACGACATTGTGGTTTTCCGGCCACCTGGATGACCATTTACAAACTCTTTACAAACATTTATAAATATAATAATAAATATAATAATTATGTGTTCTTTTTTAATTTAATTTTTGGGGGTAAGATAACACGGAAGTACCGTCCTCTATAGGTATTGTGTATTGGAACTGGTCATTTAAGAGTTAATATTATATAGAAAATGCATTATAATAGTCATTTTATTCTCTTACAAGTTTACTGTGAAAATTTTAAATGTTAGAAACATAAAAAGTGAACTGTTGGAAATTTTAAAAGGTTTTTGGTTATTAAAAATACAGTATGAATTTAAAAACATTGGAACAGTAAATAATTGAAGAGTTTATTTAGAAATAAAAATTAAATTAGAAAATATCAAATTTTAAAATAATGTTTAAAATATTTTACTGAAATTTTATGAATCTATAGTATCTCAGTTTCATTTTTTTCAATACTGAAGATTGATGATGCCAAATTTTGGATATTTTGAATAATGTATATGAGTATATATATATATATATATATATATATATATATATATATTTGAAATTTCCATATTCAACATTCATGGCATACAAATTACAAAAAAATTAAATATCATAGGCTTAAAATTATATATTTACTGTGAAATGATGCGTACTCAATGTCGGATAGTTCACGCAGCAATAATAATCTAATAGCTGTCATCTACTTGTGTAGACCTGATCTTTACACAGTTTATACAAACACTATTAATATAAAACTATTTCAAAATGATAAGTTTTATTATTATTATTATTATTATTATTATTATTATTATTATTATTATTATTATTATTATTATTATTATTATTATTATTATTATTACAATAAAATGATAATTTAAGCCTTTTGCTGCAAATAATGTATTTAATGAAAGAATTTTCGACTATAAGATAGTCCTTATTGATAAGGACTATCTTATAGTCGAAAATTCTTTCATTAAATACATTATTTGCAGCAAAAGGCTTAAATTATCATTTTATTGTTTTAAATAATAAATGCTGCTACCAAGCAATCATCATTTTATATTATTATTATTATTATTATTATTATTATTATTATTATTATTATTATTATTATTATTATTATTATTATTATTATTATTACTATTAAATAATTAAATGATGATATAAGCCCTTTGCATCGAAGTACGTATTCAATAAAATAAAAATATTTTCGACTATAAAAATATTTCTTATCAATTTACTGGAATTTAGCTGCTTCATTTTTCAAATGTTTTTGATCTTCATTTTTATTTTCATTTTCTCTTATTGATTCAAAATAAGAATTTAAAATTAAATTTTTGCACATGATGTAAAGAAATATACATTGGAAGTACGCACAGGAACAGAATTAAAAGACATCTAGATTCTGCTGGGAAATTCTCAGTATACAGAGATCTCCAACAATGTCAACCAAGGAAGGAAAGAAAAAATATTTTAATTGAAATCTTAGCCAATGGCAAAATCCAAATGCAAAATGTCAGATTCTCATCATAAACAGACGGCCAACAATAAACACTAAGGAAGAGATCGATGAAATCACCAGTCGATTAGTTGTTATTGACATTGAGAATATTTTCTTTTTAAAAATTATATAAATGGCAAGATCAAATTTTAAGGAAGTAAAGTTTTAAGAATCATTATTAATAAATATAAAAATATAATTATGTTTAAAAATTTATAAATTTCATAAAGTAATTAAAATTTTTTTTTATAAATAAATATTAATAATATTATAATATTATTTATTAAAAAAATTAAGAACTACTGTTATAAGGCTTTAAAAATTTAGAAATTTTTATTCTTTTTTGAATAAATGAGATGGGAGAAAATGGAAATGAAAAAGAAGATCAAAAAGCATTTGAAAATTGAAGCAGCTTAATTCCAGGAAATTGATAAGGATTATTTTTATAGTCAAAAATTTTTTCATTTTATTGAATATATACTTCGCAGCAAAAAACTTATATTATAATTTAATTAATGCTGCTACCAAGAAATCATCACTTTATATTATAACTACTATTTTTCTTCTTCTTCTTCTTCTTCTTCTTCTTCTTCTTCTTCTTCTTCTTCTTATTATTATTATTATTATTATTATTATTATTATTATTATTATTATTATTATTATTATTATTATTATTATTATTATTATTATTATTATTAATAGTAATATTATTATTAATATAATGAATGATATTGTTCAAATAATTAATTATAAAACATCCAATATTTAAAAATTAATAATATTCAAAAGAAAAAGTAAATTAATTCAACAAAGATTTCAACTACAAAATTGACGTAAGCACTTCCGTAATTATTTGAATTATTTTTAAAAAATCGAAAAAATTGTCAAATAATGTAATTTATTTATTTAGAGTCCTAACCCGATTTCAAGCTCTAGGCATAAAAATTGTGCCAAAAATTTTAAATACAAATTCCATTTTTAATATAACTCCTTTTCAAATTTTTACTTAATAATAATAATATTTTTTTAATATTTTTTTATAATCTTTAAATGCCAAGAAAAGGTTATACTAATGAATATAAACGTTCTAGATTGGAAGACTGTTAAAAAGACAACGTTGACAAAAAACTCGCTTAATTTAAAAGTCTATATTATAGACTCTATAATTTGCAATCTATAATTTGCAAATCTATAACTTTGCAATTTTTCTTTTATTAGATACTATAAAATTAAAAGTTTGTTTTTGTGTGTCGCCCATCAAACCCATAACTCACAAAAGGTTCAATGCATTGCAATGAAATTTTGTTGAAATCTTCAATTCGTAAAGAGGAAGCTAACAATGAGGATCGGTGATTGTAGTCGTTGAGATTTTAGACTTTGTACGTCTAACTAAACCCAATATAGGCTAGTCATGTATTTAACAAAAATATTCCAGATAGTGGATTTCAGCTCCAAAAATGTTGCACGATGCACGATATTGCCCTCGTTATGATTCCGAGTTAAACCAGTAACTTTAGCTAAACAATTAATCAACCCTTAATAACTATAACTAAAATATTTTATCTTCTTCAGCTTTAATAGTTTTTAATAGTTTTTTATTTAACCATCGATATTCATTTTGTTTTTGTTAAAGTTTTTGTTATTAATAAATAAAAAATTGCCATAAATTAGCAACTATGTAGTTAATGTTTATTTATTAATGAAAATGCAATTCATTTGACTGACGATAATAACATTTGCGTAGGTTTATTCCTATTTACCGACCGCATTTGCTATTTCTTAATACAATGTGTAAATTAAAGAAAATAAATCGTTAAGTAAATTATTTTTATGTTTCAATTAAAATTAATATTAAATAAGATAACTTTATTTACATTTTCCGGTTACAGATTGTCGAATTGGATCTTCAAGTAATTCGTCCCATTCCACATTAGACAGACTGGAACAGAATTGAGGAGATATGTAAATATTACCGCTAACAATACCTATTTAATAAAAACATTGTAAAAATAACTAATCTGTAAAATAAATAAATTTTATAAGATGTAGTTACAATTAGTGCCGGATTAAACATTGTAACGGTTTCTAGGAAGTTGGAATTTCAGTGACCACTTGAGTAGTTAGTTCCTTTATAATTATAGGTACTTGCGTCTATAAAGATTTAATTCACTTATAGTTAGCTTAACAATGTTTTTCTCCATTTTATTTGTATTTTCTTTCAATCAGTATCAACTCAATACTTTTTCGTCACTGAAGATATTGTGCTTTTATGATAGCTTATGATTGCCTATTTGGTAACCTGGCACTGGTTACAATAATAAAATATTAAAAAAATAATTATTTTGCTACTATTGAAAAACTATCTGTTTTATGCAATTACTGGAAAAGTTTTAAAAGCCAGATTAATTAATTAAAAAATCCTTTAACATTTTAAAATTTTTTCATTTCTAAATAACTGAATTTTAAACATAAATCCAACGGATTAAAAATATGTCTGCTTGGGAAAATGTTATACTTATATTTGTATTATCCTTGTCCCCTAAGATTTCATGTCTAACAAATTGATAATAATTAATTGAAGACAATTAATAATTATAATTCTGCATGATTCTCATCATCATCGCCTTTCAATAACTACAGAAGTTTATATAAAGAAGTTTATATAAACTCCTGCTGAAAATATTTACTTTTATCCATCTACTTTTAAAAGAACATTGTTATATGTGAAGTTTGATGCTTTATTATATTATATTTCTTTACAACAAATAAAAACACTTTCTAATATAATAATATCGTAAAATAAAAAGAATATTTGAAATATAACAAACATAAATACTTACCCAAAACAAAAGTTATCACGAAAAATAAATTAATATTTTGAGAAGCGTAAGAACTTATAAAGGAATCAACTGTTTGAAATATCTTTCAAATTATAACTTGTATTGGGTTTTATCTAGAGCCATCTTTAAAATGGCATGTGAACTAACTCTAAAGGTGCTGTAGATCAGGGATTCTCAAATATTTTTTTGTTGCGGCACACTTTTAACGATTTCAAAATTTTGGGGCACACAAAGAAAAAGATAAGTTTAAAAATTATTTACTTACCTATAACACACTGCGTAAAATAGTTTATGATAAAAATTTTAAATGTGCGAAATAAAATAATATGTACTAAAAAAATAACAAAACGTTTATTAAGGATTAATTACAAGTTAATAATAAGAATACTTTTAATGCGAAATTTGAGCTTGATGTTTATTGATAATTTCATTTATATTTGGTCATAAAATGACATATATCTAAAATTTCGAGGCACACTTTTAAAATTTCCTGGTAAAGTGGTTGGGAATCACTGCTGTAGATATTGTTATTACACGTCATTATAGGAGATGTTAGAAATATCTGGGATTTTATTTAAAAAATAAACCAATCGTTTTACCAATCCTCTTCAACTTAAAATAATTACCCAACTTATTCACTTGTTTTTCAAATCTTTTAAAGGAAATAATTATTTTATCTAATCAGGTATATTATTTCATTAATTCCTTAAACGCGTTGTTAAATATTTTCGATAAGTTATTGTTTGTTTTATTAATTTTAGTTATTCTTGTATACTTGTAAGACATTAGATAATTAATAATTCTAATAGGAACTAATGGATGATTTATGTTTTATGAAAGTAATAAATGTTTAAAATCATTTAAGATTCAGAAAAATATTTGTAATATTTCATTGTTTTCATTGTTTACGTTTTTAAATTTCTTTAATATCTAAAACCGAAGAGATTATAAAAACTATTAGTAAAACGGTTCGAAATATTGTTTAAAGAATAATTTATAGCAATTCTAATGATAAATAAAATTTTTTACATGTAGATTTTATTATGAACGCGAATTCAAAATAAATCGAAAATGTATTATTGTTTATATTCAATTAATATTTTACCATCAATAGTAACATAAAAAATCGATCTGAAAAGAAATTATTTTAATTAATTAAATTTTTAGAATTTTGATTGGATACTAATTTAAATAAATTAAATTCATTTCAAATTGTGAAATTATTTCAATTTATTTAATTTTTATCAAATTTGATTGGACAATAATTTGAATAAATTAAATTCATTTTAAATTAAATTTTTGATATAATATAGGAGCAAAATAAGATAAAAAATAGTCTACCACTAGAAATCGCATTGAATATTACATCACACTTTATGTTAACATAGTAAATTATTAAAATAAAAACATACTGCGCAGAGATCGTAAATCGATAATTGTTTCGATGGAATTCGATGTTAATATATCTTGGTCATAACTGACTTCGAAAGAGTTTTGAAGGGCCCCCATTGAATCGTGAGTATATAGTCTAGAATCTCCACGAATCACCCGCAAATTTCGCAAAGGAACACGAGAGATATTTGAATTTCGGATCTTCAATGAACCAGTTATTTCTTTAATCCCTGATAGAAATTCTAAATCTGGTTCTGAACCATTACCTGAAATGATAATTAAATTTATTAATTTAGTGAACTTTAATTAAAAAAACTTATTTTTTGCACTTATTATAGATTTTCCTTTATATTACTTTCAAGATAATATTATTAAAAATTTTAAAACTTCGCGATGTATGTGGTAAGACAAAAAATCCTTATACTCGCATAAAAATAATATAGTTAGAACAAAGTTCTTTTATATTTGACACATATAAAAATTATAAATCTATAGTTTTTTTAATGTATTAATATTTAATTTTAATCATTCGACGATTTTTTATAAAAATGTTTGATTCAGTGGAATTTGGCTTTTACCTTAAAAGAGCATAAGAAAAAAATTTTTCAACAAATTGAAGAAGGATATGGAGAATAGGCTTCCTCAAGAACAACAATAAATAATAACAATATTAAGGGGTCTTTGATGACAGAACAAGTGTTTATCACAGTCAAAGAAGTGGAAGGCCTGTATATATTAATGGAGAATAATGGAGTATATATTAATGGAGAAAACACTACAAAATTGAAAGAAATTGTTTCTAAGTACAGGAAAATCCCACAAATGAAGTCTCCCAAACTAAATGTTCGTAAGAAAACAATATAGCTTATGTTGGATCAAATGGCGATTAGGAAATCATATAGTACGTTCGTTACACGGTACTTAACCGTAGAGATGATGGATAAACGAAAAGTTTCATGTGGAAACAATCTTTTCCTATGGGATTACATTGGACCAAACCTTTTGCCTCTACATACCCCACTCTAGACGAGATTCCAAAAAGTGGGCATTGCCTTGTAAAAATCTGCCAAAGATGCTTCAGTGCATTTTACATCGCAAATGCGTTATGTTGAATGTATTTTTGGACGTTAAAGAAGTTTTGAAAGCAATTAATGAAATATATATACTACAATAATTACTAACTTACAAAATAGATTCATTATAATGCAGGTTGATACGATTCACTAACTACAATGCTATTCTTTTAAATAGTGATACTATATCAGATATAGTATATCTGAAAAATTTAGTTTTTTTTAATTTTTAACTAATATTCTTTTTTGACATATTTCAAATTTTTAAAATCCATCTTTAACTTATTTTCATAGTTTATCTATATTATATCTACTCTTATATATTCTGTCAATTTTTTGATTTCGAACTGTCAAAGTTTCTTGTGTATTTCTAATATAAACTTCAATTTATTGTTTATTGGTATTCATATTTTGTCATTTTTATTTTCAAAATTCTTTTTTTAACTCCAAATTTTCTAGTTTGTAAATTAAAGTCATTTTATCTTTATAAAAATCAACACTGCTTTCTTCGCACCAAGATTGCTAATATTTCGAAATTTTTATGCTGTCCCAATTGAAGAAATTTACCCGTTAATTTTATTTCCGATTTGTATTACTTCAATTTTTTGTCTACTTTCATTTATATTTTTCCTTCAATTTCTTTTTATCTTTATTGTTCCAACAATGCCTCAAAATTTTTTCAAATATAACGTATAATCAAAAATTAACAATACGTTAGAAACATGAATTATACTAGGAGTCAAAAATTACGATTTGCGCATAGGTCCAGGGAAACTAGATGTACACTAAAAGTGTAGAGTGCTAAATTATAAGATTCACAATGTCTGAAAAATAACTGAAAACCAAGAAAAAATACTTTAATTTTTACTAATTGATTATAGTGCATATCTAAATGAAATCAGAACATAATACTAATTTTTTTATCAGTAACACTTGTATTTTTATCCTTATAGTGAATAGAATGTAATAAAATACATGATATAAAAATCGATAGTTCAAGTATTCATTATATATGCACATGTTAAATTTTTAAAATAATTAACTAGAAGAAAAAATGTTTATTATTAAATAACAATCGATTAATATTATTAAAAAGAATCATCCATTTTTTCAACACAACACTTATAAAACTGATTCAACTAATAATAATAAGAATGAAATAATTTTCGATAATATATGAAAACAAACCTTTATTTTAAACAATTAAATGATAATTTAAGCTTTTCGCTGCGAATAATATATTTAATACAAATGAAAAAATTTTCGACTATATGATAGACCTTTTTTAAAAATAAATCTTTATTATTTGTAGAAAATTATTAGATAATTTTTAATCAATAAAATTGTTTGTATAATTTGCTAAATAATAATAGTAAAATAATTTTAAATAGTAATCGAAACATAAGTGATAAAATTAATATTTAAAAAGTTTTAAAATTTAACTTTGAATAAAACAAAAATTAATTAAATTTCCAAATCGTTTTCCAATAAATAAATTATCTTCGAAAACTTACTTTCACTTTTTATATTATTTATAAAAATATTTCCATATACATGTGTACAGTTGTTGCCCAAATCATGTTTCAATGTTTTGTAATTTGAAGACTGACTGCCATCCAATAAATCCATGCTGCTGAAACAATCTTGTAGAAAATATAAATCAAATGAAGTTCTAAAAATCTTATTATCAATTACTAACATTTAATTTCTGGATATTCGATTAATGAATCTGAATACCGATAGAAAATCAATGAAATCAATAAAAGATGAAAATAAATCCAACAGTAAGAAAAATAAAGCATAACTCAAAAAAATGATTTGTCAATCAAAAACATGATCGATGCAATTAATACAAATAAAATAAAATATGGCTCTACTCTCTATTTTAATTGAAAAAAATAACATTTGAACATTGATATTTCAATTAATATTCCAATCGATCCAATCAGTGAATCGAATCGCTGTTGTATTGGTTTTCGCTAAACTGCGGTTTGTGGTTAATTAATAAATTAAATCGACGGACGAATGATTGGTGTTAAGGTTGAGTTTAAATTGCGATTGGATCAAGAATTTGCGAGAAAATATTTGTGATCTATTAGAACTATTTCTTGTGAAAAATACATCTTTTACAATCCATTTTTTTATGTTTTTTTAACTTCTAAACTTAAATTAACAAATGTTTTTGTATAATTTATTAATTTTAGGTTAATAATAACAACATCAACAGTAATAATAATCATAAATATAATAATAATAATAATAATAATAATAATAATAATAATAATAATAATAATAATAATAATAATAATAATAATAATAATAATAATAATAATAATAGTAATAATAATAATAATAGTAATAATAATAGTAATAATATTTATTATACTTTAAGTATTTGTATTATTAAACATACATAATTATACACAAATATTTATTATATTCAAAACAATTCAATTTGTTTGCAATATTCAAACAATTTTCAATGAGGATTTTTTTCAACGTTGAGCAATGTAAGCATACGGAATTTTGAATATAATCAATGGTTTATCCCAATAAAGACGCGGACTATAAAAGCGCGAATAAAAAGGAAATATCTTCAGCTAGTCCATATATCACTTTTTAATCACCATATGCTTTTTAGAATCTAGTTATAAATACTTTGTTATTTGTTTAGTAATTATTTATTTAATTAATAAAATGACATTCTCACATCTATTTCTATGGCTTCAGCTACTCAAAGATTTTTATCAATCAAGTTTTACTTCATAGCTTCTTTGATGTATTTGTTTCGTGTCTTCTGTAATTTTCATAATTTTGAATCACCTCTTTTAAATCACAAGAGTTTGTCATAAACTCAATTTCTAAAAACAACTCAGTTTTTATAATTTTTATCATTTTGATATGAATTGCGTGTCTAATTATTCTAAATTGTTTATTGTTTTGTCCGTTTGCCGAATGATGATTATTAATATTATGAGCTTTCATTAGATTTCTATTCCTTTACCTTCAATTGATTTTTCTTTTTCATAGTGTATAACTTCTAGGATACCATATTTTAATATCCAACTATTTTCGCTTTTTAAGATTTGACGGAATGAATATATTTTTACTATACATGATATATATTTACTATACTGGTCTACGATTCCGAAAATATATTTCATTCCATATTTTATTTGTTTCAATGGACCACAATACATATTTTTTAAAATAAACTAGGTTCCGGGATTTTACAGTTTATTTCTTTCTTTTGGAGTCGTTGTCGTTTTGTGCTTATGACAATTTTCATAATTTTGAATCACCTCTTGTATTCTTTGTCTCAAATTTTTCATTTCAAAGTTATTTGATATATATTTCTCCACTTTCATTGGTTCTGTATGCTAATTTTATATCGTATTTTGTAACAAAATCTATTCTTCCACTGTTGAACATCCATATCTTATTATTTTCTGTTAGAATTACTACATTTTTTATTTTGAATTAAATTTTCTTTTTCAAATTTAAGTTATCTATAATCTCCTAATTTTCGGTCAAATTATTTTGCCATTCATTTTCTGAATTTTTTGTCAATCACTAACTTAGCCATTCTTCCCAGTTATTAGATCATTATGAATCGTTTTAAAATTATATTATTACTAATTGTGATTCAAACTTTTACATATTATTAAAGATTTTCAAAAAGTCAATTTCTTCTGTCCAATATTTCAATAGGTGATTCATATGCCCACCTTAATTTAACATAACATTTCTCTAAACCTTTGTAGCGATCTTTTATCAATTACATCTAATTTTACCCTTAATAAACACAGAAATTCATTATTATTAATAAAAATAAAAACACTAAGTCTCCCGTTTAATTATTTAAATTAATATTATTATTATTAATTATACAAAAATATTCATCAAAATTTAGATCATCATTTCTCCATTTATCAATACACTTCATTTTTCATTGCTGTAACTTGGTAATTGATCTGGTAGATTTCACTTTTTACTTTTTCATTTTTTCTTAATTCTTTCTTTCATTTCTTTCAGTCTTAAATACATTCATTTTTTAGATCCTTCATTTCATTACAATGGGTGTAATGTCACATACATTGGAGAGACCTCCCGCCATCTCCGTATTCAAGCTCGAGAACATTATACACGAAGGCATTGACCAACATTAGTGAGCATAATAATGGCTGTAAGAGAAACATAGGTATGTCTGATTTTTAAATTTTATTAAAAAATTTCAATAATTATTGGGAACTAGTAATTTGTGAGGCGTTATTGATAGTCATTGGATCCTTTATGTGCAAAATTCAGTGGATAATGGTGTTTTAAATGTTTTAAATAGTTTTTTCTAAATTATATAAATGGATTGTTGTTGTAAAATTAAATAATTAAATGATTATTAAATGAGTAAATTAAATAACTTAAATTTCAATATTTTAAAATTTTCGTTTTTTTTGTTGCTACAATTTAAATAATAAATAATAAATTTGTTCAAAAATCTATTCTAAAAATTTCTAAAATATCTTTTCTATCCCCACTGATGATGACAAGAAAACTGTTGAAATATATCGTAAAATGAATGTTTAAGTGGCACTTTATTACAATTAAATCTTTACTATGTATGTTTATTTATATAATTGTTATTTATTGCCAACTATTTATTTATATATTTATTTAGTTTTTGTTTATTTAATTAATTTAATTACATAATCACAAATAATAATAATAATAATAATAATAATAATAATAATAATTATTATTATTATTATTATTATTATGATAAATATGAAATATCTTAAGACTTTAATTAAATGAAAATCTTTATTAATAACATGCCAATGATATTTACAGTTGTCCGAAACGTCAAAAATGTACTAAGCATGAAGTTAAGAGACTTTTGTTTATTTCTGAAGTGTATTTTAGCAAACATACAATATAATTAATTTTATAGCAGTTTGGACTATATTTATATTATTTTTAAGCAAATAAATTTTTTTAATTTTCTTCGCCAGTGATCAAAAATAAGTCTTTTATTGATGGTAAATGAAAAATTGTTGTGAAAAATCGTAAGGATAATCACAAATTTTTGATGCAGAGTTTACCTAACACTAAATAGACTGCTGAATAGTGGTCGTTTTCGTTAGACTTTATTGATATATTGCTATTTGACAACTTCACAAATTTTCCAAGCTGTGCAAATTTAATTTTTCATTTAAATAAAGGATTCTACTGAAAAAAATATTATACATCATTCTAATCATTTAGTTTGTAACGAATCTACTTCACCGTTGATGAACTTTCAATTTTATAATTCTAATTTATTAGATTTAACGACAATTAGCCACCTAATTGGCAATTCGTTCAAAGCCATTCTCAGTCATTTTGCGCGTTATCTTAGCTTATATAAGTAGGGCGCCATACAACATATAACTTCCCGATAAAACTGTCAGCGTCATATTGGCATTTGTTACAGATAGCAGTTGACGTGCATAGTTTGTCATTCCAGCAAAGGTGGTTAAATAATTTAAGATGTATTTATCATAAAATATTACTCCTTAATATTTTGTATTATTTTACAATAAATTGAAGATACGGCAGTTGGTGTAGAAATGACTATTCGTTACATTAATGATGGTAATTAATTTTCTAACTAATACTGAAATATATATTAAATAAATAGAGGAAAATTTAAAAATAAGCCAAACTTTTAGTCAATAGTGTAATGAATCATATATACAATATGTTATTTAAATATTACTATAAAGTGAGCAATTGATGCTTACCAGCTAATCTCACAAAACCGTTTTTTCAACAGGGTATTCACCAGATATCGACGAGCATCTTACCGAATAAATTTTAAAAAAATATTTCACAAACAAATTAGTTTTTGAAAATTTACATTGATTTAAATATAAATAATGTTAAATATGTACATGTTCATGGTAAATGTGAATATAGCTTCGTTGGTTGGAATCTCTTGCGCGCGATCGGTTGATGAATTTGAGTTTACTTACAGTTGGTAAATATCATCATTATATTGATAGTTATCTTTTATGAAATAAAACAAAATAAAACAAGAACGCAATGATTTCATGTTTGTACTATTACTGAATAATAATTTAATATAAATTAAGTTGAAGTTCACAGAAAATAAAATAATAAAGTACATTTTTGGTCTTATCAAAAGAACAGAAGACCCAAAAACATCAAAAAAACCAAATTACACATAAAGATGTAGCTAGATCTGAAAGAACGGGAAAAAAGAGAAATGTTTTTGAAAGACCACCTAGTAAAGGTAAAAAGATAAATTATGATTCGACGTATGGGTTTAGTTTCATTGAAATTGAATGAATATCATAAATCCCATAAAATTTTATTTTAATTAATTTTATTAGTTTAGAACGAATGATTTTAATAAGAAACACTGGGCTGAAACTGATAAATGATGTCATTTTTTGCTTTTTAGCAAGATTGACTGTGGTTAGTGTAACTGTTACTTCAAATAGAATCTGAGCAATTCTATTGAAATCATATATTGATACTCAAAATTAGAGTTACTGTACCCGGAAATTTATATAATATTCAAATAAACAATCATTACCAAAATTAGATATAATAAAAAAATTAAGATTCAACTAATTTTTGTTATTTTATGTGGAGATAAAAACCCGTTGTTTCCAAAGGAAATTGCTCAAAGAATAAATTTTGTTCTGCTTTAGATGTCAGTTCAAAACCTATTAAAACAGACATTTGAAACCAATAAATCTCGCAACTCATTTTGACACGTAAAGCGCAATTAGCTGATAAATATGTCGAGTCGCGAAATATAACCCGTCGACAACTTTTGTTCAACTGCTTATTTACCAAAATTCAAATATCTTCAATTTAATTGGTCCATTAATTATTTTAAATAAATATATTTGAATTAATAATTATTAAATGCCATTTTAATTTAAGTCAATCAACAGTTATTAAATGTAATTTTAATTAAATAATTCAATCAAAACATTCAAGTAATTTATTCAGAATATCAATAAGGTCGACCAAAACGTACCGATTCCATAATAATATTGATACAACAGAAATTTATGTGACTTGATTTCTTAATGAGATGAGTAACTATTTTGTAGATTTTTATTTATATAATTATACATAATGATTGAAAAAAAATTTCAATGAAAAACTCGTTTGAAGCGAAATTCAAAACACGTAGGGTTTGTTATCAATTATTCATGCACAAACCAGGACAGAGTCATTAACAAACTTGTCATCAATGAATAGTTACTCATAAAATGCACTTTCAAAGTAGTATATTATCAATATCACAATTAAATATTTACTTTTCGAATGAAAATAAATCACAAAACTTTAATATCATTTTAGATTGTACCAATTTTATGATACCAATTTTCTAATATCGAATTACTCTAAGAAAATAAATTACGATTTTGTAAAGTATTGCGATAAGTATTACGTTGTATTTTATAATCGGTGTCCCAATTAAAAATTCGAGAAAATTCAATGCAAATCTCATTATAAAAATGAATAATTTTAATGAAAAACAACGAATATTTCAAGTAATACTAGTAATGTTTCAAATATATATATATACAGGGCCAGCCCTAGCCTCAATGGCGCCCTAGGTAAAGCATACTGCTATTTATTTACTGCAAAATCCGGTCACAATTTAAAGGCGAAAAGGTTAAATGAAATTTTCTCAGTTATTTTTAATCGTTAGTCATCTCTTAAATACAGAGTTAACTTGCTTTTTATATATAATAATATTAAGATGTTATAAAATAGAATGTTTTAATTCTACTATTATATTATACCACTGCAAACTGCGTTTAGTTAATAAAGTCGTGTCCTCTAAACAACAAGATCGTATAAAGACCATTATAGATAACCAGTCTGTCATAAAATAAAAACATTTTGCTTTAATTTGACTTCAAATGATCTCGAATAAATCAGGGGAAAAATCACCAACTATATTTTAAAATTTTAAAGGTTCATTAACAATAATTTGAAACATTTAAGCTTCCCAAAAAAGTTCATTGGGGCATCGTCAGTTTCTGTGAAATTCGAGACAAATACATAAAATCAGGACCTAACAATTCCATACTTACAAGTGAATCTGTAAAAATTAAATCACTAAAGCCATGCCATTAATTTTGATATATACTTATTTGTGAGATTTATTTGTAATAAAAATGATTTATTATGATTTCTAATTTTCTATTTATCGTTTTTTAGGAGATTAGTTGAGTAAACTAATCCGTTTAGGTTTTTTTAATTAGATAAACATGTAAATAAGGGGCGCTTCAGTTTATGATATAATTTTATTTCAGTTTATTAAGCTAATTATTGTAGTTAATAATATAATGTTAGTAAAACTTCACAATGAGACACGAATATACATTATTCTTATTAGAATAACCACTGTAAGGTGGTTATAGAGGTGGTTTAGAGATAATACCCTACATTTAAATATATCAAATAAAATAAGCTCCACGTCTAAAAGTTAAAAAAGATTGTTCAAAATAAAATAAATAAAAATGAGGTATTTTTTTAAATCTTGGAATTAAACTGAAAATTCTATTCTGCTTGTTTATTATTGATCAATTGACAGCATGAAAAATTTCCCATTTAAGAAAAAAAAACTATCAAAAAACTTGAAAAATCCCGTGCTGGAAATTCATGAATATCAAAAAATCATCGATATTTTTACTGATTCATAGTCAATTTTTTAATAAATATAATGTCAATTGAAAAACATATTATTTAAATAAGTCATTTTTGAGAAGCACATTCCACGCATCTTGGTGAATTTGGAGAAATATTAAAGTTTGATGAAAGTACATGTCATCAAGAAACACATGTCAATGCTACAAAGAGGAGGATATTAAAGAAATATGAATGTTTGGAATTATTGATACCAGTCATAGAAAATTTGAAAATTCTTATTCATATTATTAATGTGTTAGACTTGGTTTTTAAACCCAATGCAGTCACTACAACATCGTCTCGCCCAATACTATTGATGAATTAATTGAAGCAGGAACATATCATTTGATATCTTTTCTGTAATGCTGAATAATACGTTTCTGTCACTTCAACAAGTTTTGCTGGAAGTCATGTAGAACGATAAAGAAAACAATTTCAAGCTCGCACGTAAAGAGAAAGCAAAGCCAATGCATACAAGTTAAAAATCTAGTAACGAAATTATTGAAAAATCCAGATACTATTTGAACACCCAAAATAAAAATTAAAAGTAACCTAGTTTTTTGATAAATATTGCTTTCTATATTCATATTCTTTTGTTACTATTATTATGGGACAAATCAATTAAAGTATAATTAAAGCAATTTATAAAATGATTTAAAAATAAAACCATTAAAAATAAATTAGTAACACCAAAATTAGAATAAAAAATAAACAAGCCAAATCCTAAATAAAGCAGCTTAATATTATTATGTTCTGCCATTTAATTAAAAATATGTTGAGCAAATAATATTAATATTAATAAGTATATTTAATCAGGTTATTTAGTTTAAGCTAATTTCAATATAATTCAAGCATTATTAAAAAGTATTAATGTTATATTTTTAATTCAAGATCGATTAAATGTACAAGAAACGATTAATTTACATGTTAATGATTGACTAGTATCTGTTGAATTAGGTTTCGTATTTCCAAAATAAATAACTAATTTTATACATAAAAATATCCAAAATAATCTCAAATCTTACATGTTGATAAAATCAATAAATGAAATAAGGTTAAAAACATAATAAAATTTAAAACACGTAAAATCCAGCAATCAATTTTTACATAATTAAATATTCTACTTTGTGATGTATTTAAACAAACATTTCCAAATAATAATTGGCCAATTTAAAATATTTTTAATTAATTTTCTATTATATAAAATATTTTTATTTAAATTAGTTTAATATTAATAATAATTTAGTTGTGCAAAGGGATTTGATTTGTTTCAGAATATTTAAACTATAAATGTAAGCAATTGATAATGGGGACAGTGTGTTTGATAAAAACTTTATTTTTCCTAAAAACTTATTATTCTTATTTAATTTATTAGTTATTTTTCAAGTCACTTCAAAACACTTGTGATTGTTTGTGAAACAACTCGTATTTTAGATGGATCACCTATCTCCAACTTTGACGCTGAAAGGTTGTCTTTTGTTTACAGGTTTAATTAATTAGATGAGATTTTATATATTAAAAATATATATAGTTTACTTTTATTGGGGTTCTGTGGTTGTAAGAATTCAAAAATGACATTCAAAATTTATTTATTCAAAAAATTTGCCAGTTGTTCAAATATTTAAGCAACTTCAACTATGACGATTGAAGGTATTTTCTTAAATATTACTGAGTTGCTATAAATAATATATAATATAAACATAATATATAATATTATATCAGTTATTATATATATATATTATTCCAAGGCCCGGCCTTAGAGTTGCAATCATTGAGTTCCATAATTCCTGCAGCCACCCACAACGATCCTGTTATGATCTTGCAGTTTTTGTTAGTTTTCATATTCATCTATATTCATCTATTTTACCTTCCAAGTTAATTGGTTGTCTCCAAAGTTTAATATTTATCGGTTTTCCTTGAGTTTCTATTTTATGCTTCAACAGCTTTGTGCCGCCAATGTTCCATTTATCAGCCATAAAAACATTTTGATTCTTTTTATAATGTTTAGTAGTATCGGGTTATTTATCTTTAAAGTATGCCTTGCCCTTTGAAATCGTTCCATCGCCGTTATTGTCTTCCCAAATTAGGCTTCAATACTGCATATGTGCTCTTGCTTCGTTTCCTTGACCTCTTCTACTAGCCACATAAGTTGTATACCAAATTGTTTTTGCAACTCTATACCACCAATTACCTCTGGAGTCATATATCTTACTATCGTAAACTTTACCCTTCTTTCCTGCCATTTATTCCTATTTCTGATATTGCTTTACCTTTCGTTTCTAAAACACTATTATTTGCACATCTCAAGATGTCATTTTTGCATCTTTAAGTTTCTCAAATTTGCTCCAACTCATGACATTTACTGTAGCTCTTGTATCGAGCAAGCATTCCATCTTCTGGTCTTGTATTCTAATAGTTACACTTGATCGGCCTTGCCTTTTATCATAACTAATAATATCATTTTCCCATTCATTTAATGTGAGTATTTGTATTTTTTCTTTTTTCTGCAAAATCCTTTTTCATGAATCTGTTTACTTTCCTTATTACATTATTTTTCTCTTCCGTTACCTATGTATCTTTCACATCTTTTTCTATAATACATGATATTTTACTTTTATTATAATAATTAATAATTTGGGAGTCAGCATCGCTGTTTAATACACTGCTGTGACTATCTCCTCTTCTATCGGGGCGTTATTATTTGGGTATTCTCTGTATTTATCTTCTATTCTTTCATCATTTGGTTCGTCTATGAATGCTACTTATTTCTTGTCTGTTTGTCTTGTATCTTTCTCGTTCCTTGATAATCATTCTCTTCTTCGTATAGCACTTGTTGTTTACCAAAATTCTCATTGATTCTCCGATATCTTATTCTCTCCAAATTTGTGTAAAAATCTGCCTCTTATGACCTCCTAAGCTACACCTCGTACACCTTATATTTTGACAATCTCTTCTCACGTGTCCCGGGTTACTACACGCATAGCTTTCGACTACCTTTCTCTGCATCTGTGAATACTGACTTCTTACATGTCCTTGTCTTCCACATGTCATCATCTCCTCTATGATAATCGTTTGGAAATAGCTTCTTTATGAAGAAATCCATAGACGTGGTCGCCATGTTAGAAGCTGCTAAAACATTTTCTAAATTATTTTTGAAATCAGGTTCAAAAGATAACGTCATAATTCCAAGTATTTATTTCATGAAATATTGTATAATTTTCAAACAAATTTTTAGCGTTGAATAAAATATTTTCAAAACCATTTATTAAAATTTCGATATTTAAAATATATTTATTTAAAAATTATTTACTAATTAAACTTCTTTTAAAAAGTTTATTTAATTTTTCAATTTTTCAATTTAAATATTTCAATTTAAAAAATTAAATTTAAAAATTATTTTAAAAGTTATTTTAATAAATCATTGAAATATTTAATTCTCTGCTGAAATCACCTCACAGTTTCAAAAAATGAAAAATGATAAAATGGAAAAAATGGTGGGTCGTAAGGTTTTCGGAATAACTAGCCATGTCCACCAAGGTTTGCAGAATTTTGAAATCTGCAAAAACGGCCGTCACACACGTCAAGGGGCAATAGAATTCGTATATTGTAATAATAAAATATATTGTTAATGTAGCCAGAATTATGGCTTCTTTAATCTTTTACGGAAAGAGTTAATTGATTTGGGACCTAAATGGAAGACGGACATAGACTTCCTATCGTTGTTCCCCTGGGTCATTCGAATACTTTTCGTTTATAATGCACTGAGCTCTGCTAATTTTTCGTGACTATTCCCCCATTCGATCCATTACCAATGGTGTCGGATTGTAAATATTATTGTTGGGCATTTTGTGCAAGTTGGTATTAATGTCTGACTTTGTGTTCTTTTCAAAATAAATAAACGACCCAACACAAAATCTTTATTTAAGACTGATACAATTACACTTTTTATTAATTCAACCACACTTGATACAAACATTTTTGGTCTGCACCTTTCAATACAACTACAAATCTCACGCAGGGATAGATCTTCCAACGGGAGATGTCCCTTTCTGGTACGTTCGATTTAAATTATTCAATTGCTACCAACTTTAACGTTTTCTTTGTCGATCTCGCTAAACTTTTTGTTTTCTTTTTGTTTTCTTGCCAGTCGCTTTTATATCCATTTTGTAATTGGTTTTTACTTTGTCGAATTAGTCTGGATCCAACTTCCCCCGGGCTTCCTCTTGTAGCTCTAATTCGCTTTGAGGAATTTGCCCGTCTCCTTTGACGGCTCGCTCCAATTTAATTTTATTCGGCTAATTTAATTGCCTTTCCTAATTTTATTGACAATTTAGATTCTCTCAAATCGCTCGTGTTTTCCATTGTATCGGGTTCTCCATTAGCTCGGGTTTCCCATTAGCTCGGGTTCTCCATTAGTTAATTAATTTTTAATTAATTTTTGTTTTTTGTAATTTATTCCTTCTAGGGACCCCCCCCCATTGATTTTATTTTATTATAGTTGAACTCGTCTCATTATTTAGCATCCGCCCATACCAGTTTCCCCAGGAAAAAATTCATTTTTGATTTTTTTTTGATTTTTAATTAATATTTTGGACTTTAAATTTTTATTCTGAATTTAGTGTTTTTATTGATTTTTCACTCATTTTGTGCCTCTCCTATTGAACTCCAACAGTATTGTATTATGGGTTGCGCTGGAAAAAGCATGAAAGGATAAAATGTGGTTTACCTACTACTCACAGAAAGTAAAGTAACAACCTTAAGCCTACCCAATATGATTTTGGGCCTACCTTATTCCTAAATCCCTGTGACTCCACTTTTATTATATTTAGGCATACTGTAAACTTATCATAAACATATAGCAGTTTTAAAAGTCCCACTCAGTCATCAGAAGCTAGCGCGAAAGCCAAAAATCATCAGACTAAACAAATTTTTTACTATTTTAAATTAATTTGAAATCTCTCTGTATATAAAAAAGCTAAGGGTCCCCTCCATCCGAATTTTACTTTTTTTTATTTATATTTTAATTTATTTTTAATTAATTTTTTTATGAAGTATTTATTCTTTTGTACTTATCGTTCTATGTTACTTAAAAACGGTTTATGCTATTATCTTTTATCATAGTTTTGTAAACATATTAATAAACTCAATCTTACTCCTGTCCAAGAATACCCTGGATATCAACTATAACATTAACCCCACGTTCTAACGGGGTTGGTGAAGCGAAGCGAATAGGGACAAAGCCCCTAATTTCTAAAATAAAAACCAAATGAAATTAAAAATAATATGGTCTATGAATGTTAGTTAAGTCGCCAATTTTATATCAGTGTAAAAGTGATGCTGTACTTGTACATTTGATGATTTGATTTTTTGATTTTCCACACAGAGACCTTCTGGTCTTAGAGGGAGCGTCTCTTACAACATATAAGATGTTAATAAATTTTAACTAAAAAATGCGAAATCCGTCATTTAGACGTCTTACTGGTTAAAATTAAATCTTAAAACAAAAGTAAATATTCAAACGAATATAAAAAAAGAATTATATTAAAGATATAAATCAGAAATCGAGTTTACATTTATTCAGTCTAAAGCTGCAAAATATTTTTTATTTGATTCGTGATTTCCTGATTTCTTAGTTCACAATTCGCACAAAATAATTGAAAAGGTTTTATTGGCTCGCATTTTTTTCCGATCAATAAAAATAATTCGCTTTTTGAATAAACAATTATTTTAATATTTTTAACGATAATAAAGATAAATTTCAAAATATTAATTACTTTTTAATTAATAGTAGCATATATAAAAATAGGCTAAAATTATAATTATTATAAAATTTGCTTTTTTCACCATTTGGTAAGCTTCTTCAGAAGCGGGGAAATCAAATATTTACGAAGTTAAATGAATTTTAATTAACATTAAATTGCTCTTTATATTAATTTTGCAAGTATTAAAATATTTACATATAAATACTTTATGACAATACAATAATTCAGTTAAATTTGGTCATTAAATACACATACACTTTTTTAAAGTTTGTTCCACAATAGATGGTCGTTTAGACGGACGTATACTTGTTTTGTTATCGGGATTATGTAAAGCTAATGCCATCTCATTAGATCTTAAATTTTTGAAATTTTTCTTTTTCAATGGTCTTAGTATTGCATTTTTTATTTCTTTTGCAGAATATTCTTTTAAAATCAAATTTGCTCTTATTAAAGCGTTAGCCCATTGGTATAATTGTTCAAAAGACATGCTTAAATTATTCTCACTGATTTGATCATTAGTATCTGGATTGAATGATTTACAATCTGATTCACTTACATTGTCAATATCAACACAATCGGCTTCAAGAGAAGAATTCTTTGAGCTTTTAGCGGTCAGTTTCACTTTTCTCACATACAGCGGTTCTTCGTCATGCAAGTTCAAACATTTCATTGACCGTTTAATTTCATTTCTCTCTCTATTTTTCACTTTAAGATCATCATAATAATTTTTTAAAAATTGAAATCTTTGAAAACTATTTTCGAAATATTCAGGGTCATTAATTTGAATGTCATCTGAACCTAGATTTTGCAAAAGATTATTCTGGATTTTTCTGGCACCTTCAACACAATCTAAAGGATAATTGTTTGGATTTATATTAAATGTTATTGAATAATATCTGCGATAAAAATCTTCTTTTTCTTTTTGATCATACAGAAAATAGCCTCGATTTTGTTTCATAGATTTACTTTTCGCTATAAACATGGACGAGTCTTCGGTCACGAAGGGTGATAAAATTAACATTTTTGAAAATTCAGAAGGTAAATTCCATTCCAGACATCGATAGTTTTGCGGAGACAGTGCTATTCTAGCTGCCTTATTCATTTGAGTCTTTGAGTTAATTTTTTTATTTTTCAAAATTGATTTATTAATTGATGGCAATGTATAAAGTTATTTATTCTGAACGAAAAAATAAAATATTTATTAATCATAGAGAAACAAAGATCTTATTTTCTCCTTGCATGAATTTAATATTTAAATTTTGTTTGTATATATTTACATTTGTATATATTTATATTTACATTATCAGTGTGATCTCACCTCAACACGTTTACGTCAATGCAAAATTTGGTACAACCAGAGCCGTCTTAATAAGTTCGAGCACCCTAGAGTTAAAACATTTTGGCGACCTTTTCACATTAAATAGTAAAAACCTTTCATTGCAAAAATCAACCAAAATTCAAAGAAAAATGCGAAATTTATCATGGAGTCGCAATTAATAAAAATAAATAAAAAATAAAATTTAAGAAATAAATCAACTATTAAATAAAAAAAATCGCCATTGAAATTGATAAAAATTTAAAATCTCTAAAACATCAACTAATACAACAAAATCAGAGTATATATACAAAAGCATTTTGGCCAGAATTTAATCAAAAATCAAAATTTTGGTCATAATGGAGATTCAGTCTGCATGTAGATAGTTTGAGCATTAATTGCTTTATTCGACTCAGGAATGGGTGATGGGCCGAACGAGGCCGTGGCGAGTTGAGGTGCGGATTGGCACGATAATACAAATTGATACTTCGAACAATTCAAAATCACAAATGTCCAAAAACTTTTATTTTCAAAATACAATAATTCAAAAAACATCACCTTTTAAACAACTGCTCAAAAATCCAATATCATAAATTCGAAATAAAAATTCCAAAAAACCAATTCGACAATTAACAATTTTAAAACATAAATCAATTCAATTCATAATTTACCAAATTCCAAAACCGAACAACCAATTGTCCGCGTCTGTGTGCGCACATAAAAAAATCCAATTTCAATGGTAAAAGTGGGAAAATTGCTTTTTTGCGAGCAATAACTATGTTTAGCATATGGCATACATCTCGCGGTTGTGGATTTCCTTTAAAAAATACCTGTTTCTATCTCATTTGAAGAGGTTGATGATAACGATGAGAGCGATTCAGACAACAAAGGTGAATATGACGGATTTCAAATTGTTTGCAAAGAAGATGAGCCAGAACTTACGGATGAGCTTTATGTATTCATCAGTAAAGTACGGTCTGTTGCCAAGCTATTTCGTCGATCTCCAACAAAAACGATATTCTCTCCAGAAAGACATCAAAAAAGAATTCGGAAAAGAAATTCAGTTGATGATTGATGTAAAGATACGATGGAACAGTCTTCTTTCTTTGCTGGAAAGTTTCCATAAAGTTAAAAATTGTATTTTAAAATCGTTAATTGATCTTGGGTCAAGTATTTCATTTGAAGAAGAAGAACTGAACATTTTTCAAAATTTGGTAACAACACTTGAACCAGTAAAGTTAGCTGTGGAAGCACTTTATCTTCGTGACGCAACACTGTTGTCAGCTGACACAACGATTTCATTAATGATAAATAATTTGGTCAGCAGTGACTTAGCCGTTCGGCCGAAGGAAACACTTTCACGTCGATTGAATCAATAGCGAACGAAAGTTTCAAGTTTGCTTCAATATCTGCACAAGGGCAACCAAAATTATACAGAATTGGAGTTTGATCCTCTCCTAAATTTTGAACGTCTAAACAAAGCGAAAATTATTTCTATGGTTACTGGTCTGACAAAGCCATTTGATAGCAATGAATCATTTGAATCCGAATCGGACAGTGAGGGACCAAAAAAATTCAGTACCAAAATCCGGTTATGGAAGAATGGTCCGGTACTGGATGCTTTAATTGAAAGTATCTGGTTTTAGTTAAAATTAATTTATTGCTGTAGCTTTTTTATTGGACTTTGTACATACAAATTATTTGGACCATTCTGTTTACTTGACCTTGACGGAAATGGTCATGTTGGTATCTTCCTTTATAAAAAACACCTGACAAAAATTAGCAAAAACCCTGCAAGACAGACTACAAGAGACCCAAAAAAATTGTGCCAGAGACTTGACCTTTTTTTGCAATGTCACTGTAAGATCAAAGTCACGATGACGGCACTATTTTTTTCCATTCTTTGACCTCAACTTAGACGGAAAAGACACCGACATCACTTCTTTCTGGTTTGAAGTTCCTCAGATAGGTGGACCAAATCATTCCCACAAAGAATCTTGAAATTCCACCAAATTCTCTAAATTAAATGTGTGGAAAAATCAAACATGGAATTTAGGCATTGTATCAACCACTTTTACCAGGAAATTAGGAAAGATGTGTGACCATTTGTCATGCAGATGCGTTTCCGGTTCGGGGGTGTTACGGGCAATGGGACTTCTTTTGCGAACTCGTCTACCAAGGATGTCCCACAGAAACTCAATAGTGTTGGGAATCAACAGGAGAGGCACAAAAATAAGGTGAAAAATCAATAAAAACACCAAATTCACAATAAAAATTTAAAGTACAAAATATTAATTAAAAATCAAAAAAAAATTAAAAATGAATATTTTCCTGGGGAAACTGGTATGGGCGGATGCAAATAATGAGACGAGTTCAACTATAATAAAATAAAATCAATGGGGGTCCCTAGGAGGAATAAATTACAAAAAACAAAAATTAATTAAAAATTAATTAACTAATGGAGAACCCGAATTATCAATCAAATTAGGAAAGGCAATTAAATTAGCCGAATAAAATTAAAATGGAGCGAGCCGTCAAAGGAGAGGGGCAAATTCCTCAAAGCGAATTAGAGTTACAAGAGGAAGCCCGGGGGGAAGTTGGATCCAGACTAATTTGACAAAGTAAAACCAATTACAAAATGGATATAAAAGCGACTGGCAAGAAAACAAAAATTGCCAGTTGGTCGAACAAAAAGAAACAAGAAGTTTAGCGAAAGGGACAAAGAAAACGTTAAAGTTAGTAGCAATTGAATAATTTTAATCGAACGTACCAGAAAGGGACATCTCCCATTGGAAGATCTATCCCCGCGTGAGATTTGTAGTTGCATTGAAAAGTGCAGACCAAAAAGGGTTGTATAAAGTGTGGTTGAATTAATAAAAAGTGTAATTGTATCAGTCTTAAATAAAGATTTTGTGTTGGCTCGTTTATTTATTTTGAAAAGAACACAAAGTAGTCAGACAGTAATACCGACTTGCACAAAATTCCCAACAATAGGATTTAGATCAGGGCTTTGTGGAACATAATCCAAAACGTTGATGCCGTGCCGCCGAAAGAATTCCTTCATAATGTGCGAAGTATGGATTGGTGCATTATCTTATTGGAAAATGAGCCCCTCAATTTCTTGGAGAAAGGGAACAAGCTCATTTTCCAGAATGGCACGGTATTCCACTAACGTCATGTAATTCCTTCACTTCTCTAGAGGGTCAGTTCCACGAACTGAGAAAAGACTCCAAAACATGACGGAGCCTCCTCCATATTTCACAACTGGCTGAATGCAGTCAGGCTGAAATCGTTCTCCTACACGACACCAGCAGAATTTCTGTCCTTCAGATTTGAAAAGAGTGAAACGTGACTCACCACTCCAAATGACTGAGCACTATTTTTCTGTTGTCTAACTCCTTCTCCCCCGCACCACTTCAAGTGATGACGACAAATTGTTTCTGAAATCAAATTCTTCCTCGCGTAGTATCTGGTATAGAAACCATGAAAATGTAATCCACGACGAATGGTTAACATGCTGGCATACACAGAGCCAATGTTAAATGTGGACACTAACTTGGATAGGGGAAACCGACGATGAGCCACCACAAGTCGTTTCAGCTGCCGTTATATACGAATGCTCAGAAGTTTACTGCGGCCTGAACGATGCTTGTTGACATGTGTCTGCTCCTGGCAGTACTTCCTCATGAAGTAGTTAATAGTTTCTTTGGGATGGCCAGTCAATGCATCAGTTTCACTCTGACTTTTTCCACAAAGGTAACATCCGTAAATAATGCCTTTCTGAAAGTCTGTAAGCTCTCTCCGAGCAGCCATATTCTAAGAAGATGATAATCTTTCATAAACATAACTCACTATTATCACTGTTGTGTGTCTGGTATGAGTAGTCATATTCTGTGTGTGTCTGTGTAATTGCGTGTGTACATTTGTGCATGCAGTATGTTGAATTTGTAGGTGACCTTTGTTCCCATTGCTGTTCATATTTGCACTGCAAACGTTCATTATAAACTGCAATATGTAAATAACTGACTGACTGAAGACTTTTGGTAGGCCAGGGTAGTTATAAACTTACAAATTAAAAATAAAATATTAAGTTAAATTGATTTTTTATATTTTTATATACCACAAGCTTTTGCTTCATGTAATAAATAAATGCTATTATATTTAATATAATTAAATATATACTTATAATGTTTTGCTAGATTAAATAATAGCATTTTCAATTGATTCTTTTTTTCGAAATCGTTTCTTAAATATCTCTATATTTTTCAAGTTAGACGTTGTAGTTAATTTTGATTTAATAAAATGTTCAGCAGTTTCAAATAGATCTTCAACACTCTTTCCATTTTGATCAAATAGATCCAAGCTTTCATTATCCACTGAGAGTGCATGGATGTTGCTTTGAGAACTAAATTCACTAATTGAATTAATATATGATTTTAACTTTTTCATTTTTTTTGAAGTTTCTTTTTGATTTACCGGAATTGTTTTAACTTTTGGCTTGTATATTCTATTGATATGATTAACAAAAGGAGATGGCGGTGGTTTTGTTCGTAATCTCTCCTTTTCTTCAAGATAATGAATATGAGACTTGTTCTGTAAATGTTCTTTTTCGTCAAATCTTTCTGTTGCAAATTTAATGAAATATGGATTATTTATAGCCAACTGATTGGTGCCTAAAGTTTTAACCAGCCTGTCATTAATACCTCTGACTTCACTATAATTATTATAGTCAAAATGCCGAGTGTCTATTGCAATATTGACAGCAAAACTATTTCGATATTTACTTTCCAACTGAGCTAAATTGAAAGAACCCAACGAATGATCTCCAGAACTATCAGAATCACTTGGGAAAATGCTATATTTTGGTGATAAATTATAAGTTGCAACAGGTAAATCAAATGACATATGGGGGTACTGCAATACTCTATTCCATTCCAGTGATCGGTAACATTTTGGGGGTAAGGCCTTTAGTAACTTGACGTCGATGGTAGATTTGCTGGAATGTCTGCTTCTTTTGAAACTTGATTTTCTCATTTTTGAATTCAATATGAAATTATTAAATTAATATTAATTAATGCAAATTTTTATCAATAATTTGTAAAATTCAGAAATTAATTAATATTCATATATAGTTTTTAAGTAAATATTTGTCATTCTAACTATCTCCAAATTTAATTTAATTATTTCTAAACTAATAATTAAATTACCGTATATACTCGCATATAAGCCGACCCCCCAAATTTTGTTTGTCTAAAATGTCAAAAATAGATGACTCGCCTATAAGTTGACATATTAAAAATGATATTTTGGGTAATATATAATTTAATATATATGTCGTAGGCAAATGGTAATATTAGGAAAATAAATAAAATAAGTTGTTGAGCGTGAGCGTACCCTTACGACAAATACCCATAGGGGGACAGAATATTTTGTCGGATAAACTCGGAGTATATATGTCGTAGGCAAATGGTAATTTTACGCTCAACAACTCACAAGGGTATCTTTATAACCTCGAAATTAATAACATTAGAATTATTTGCCCAACAAAGATTTAGCCAAATGGCTTTTGCCCGGGCAAATGCTATTCTACTAGTAAAATGGAAATGAAATAATAGCTAAAGCTATTTGACCAGGCAAATGGCATTTGCCTAGCCAAATGTTCATTTTCCTAAAATTACCATTTGCCTACGACATATATATCAATTTGGGAAAAAAATTAATCCAAAATTACTCGGCCTATACACGAGTATATACGGTAATAATAATTTTTATTTGTTAATCAATGCTATTCAACATCATTGTGATTAAAATAGCAAAAAAGTATACCATATTGCTGATTCAACTCTAATGCATACTTTCTCCGGTACACTGGAAATCACATCGCTTGCAAATTAGCTTGGTCACAGAAAAATCTGTAAACTTGTAAACATGGCGTTTGAAAAAATCATAATCACCTCTGCGGATCATAATATAATTATAAAATTTATGATATATAATATGTTTACACAATTTCCAGATTGAATCTGCTTTAACTAGGATATTTAAACATAATATTCACGTGACATTTTTGGTTGTTACAGAGAAAATACACCAAAACCTAATTAACTCAAAATTGTGTGCCCATTTTTCAGTATGATGTTTGTGGATAGAACTGGATGTATTCCTCTTTTGCCTCCTGATTTTGACTGTATGCCTCTAGTAAATGTTTGTGTATTCATCGAGCAAAGTACATATTTTTCTATTTATAGCAAATGGAATTTGGAAATGATGTATTATAATTCAAAAATTTCAAAATAGCATTTGTTCAAATATTAGGTAAGTTGATTTTTAAATTTAATAAATTATTCCAAAGTATTGCATTAATTAAATTGGCAGGATTTTTAAGGAATAATTTTTTTCAAGACTTTGCTAACACAGAAGGATAAATCGTTCCAGAAGTCCATTGTGGGTTGGAGTGAACTGGATGATCAGAATCTCAATGCAGAAATTCACGAATGAGATCTCGATTTTTTGTGAATTGTGTGGCAACTGTGATATGAGAATAAATGTATTCTAAACGTAGGATAGTATGGGCGGGTATAGTAGTTGATTGATTTGGATGATGTACGGTTGAACGACAGTACGGCCAAAAGGTTGGAGTAATGAGTAAATAAAAATAGTTAGTTAAGCAACGTAAGTCTTCCTATTGGCAGCTAGGACCCCGAGTGTGAAGACGAATGAGTTGTTCCTAGATGGAAGCTAATTCGCTCATTGGTTTTCAGTCACTTGGCACAGTAATAACATAGTAGGACCATGGGTGCATGGATGTTAATAAGGAAAATAGTCATTAAGGCGTTTTTGAAGCAGTTGACGATACATTATCAGTAATCCTAGATCAATACACAATACATCCTTTGGCGCCAACATTGGATAAAATAAAATTTTAATTGATATGATTTTGAGTAAATAGGTAGGTTAGGGTGTTCCTTAGTACATAACAAAAAAATGAAAGTTATAATTTCAACTCTGGCACCAATCCGATCTGTGTCAAATATAGAAATAATGAATTATGCAAAAAAATCTTTACAATTTGACAATATTTAGACCTGGACCTCAGTGTTTAAGTTTTTAAAGTAAATTTTAAATTGCCACTGTTTTCTTGCGTGTCTAATTCACATTTATTTCACACACAGTCACACACAACAGCATGTAAAATTTCAGTTTACTATATAGAATAATATTACTGATTCAAAAACAACTCCAACTGCACATGTTAAGAATTATGTCTCTGCCAGACTCCAGTGTTCACCAGTACTAGTAATAATCGCTAGGATTCATTTAGTACAGTCAGGAAACTGTCGCCTATGTTTATTCACAATTTGAAGAAGAAACTGGAGGTGATCTTAATTTTTGGTCAATTTCTTGTTATAATCTTGAATGAAAGCTACTCCACGCTCGGCGCTGTCGTTGACAACAGCTAAGCTCTTGACAATGCACAGTGCTCGTGTGTACGATTAATCCTGTTCCCAGTCTGATGGATCCTTGTCGAGCAGTGTTTTGGGTAGATCAAGCAACTGGAACTGTTTCTTGGAGTTTGATTTACAAAACTGCTACAAACCGAGTTTTCCCAGGAATGCATCAAACATTAAGCTGGGTCGCTTCAGAGAGAGCTTCTTCGTCCATCGCGGCAATCAACAGTCTCTTAAATTCATGCAATAATCTGAAGTCAAACAGGGCCAGACCAATGAGCTCCTCGGATAGGTACCACAAATATAGACCAAGCTTCTTGCTAGTTGCAGCAGAAATACCCGCACGAGGATGTTTCAGAAGTTGTCTCATAAGCTTGAGTCATTCAGAGGGTTTCAACAGCAAGTGGTGCAGTCATCCAGACTTTGAGGTGGATGATAACGGAAAAAATGGTGACATCACACATACAACGCTCTTCTGAAACAGTCATCTTGATCTGACGGCAAAAAATCCACATTTTTATGGAGTAGAGGACTTTAGCCATCCATCGTGCCCTATGCATTGTGCCAAGCATTTGAAAGTGAATTCCGCAATCAAGAATAGTGCCAAAAATATGAATGCAAGCTCATGGAATTCTCTGTAGTCATCTCTTGGCTGTTCACTTTGCAAATATGTTCTGGCAAAACTCAGGATATCAGAACGATATGAAGCAACTAGCAACTCAACAAATGTGTCTGATGAAGCAACCTGAAAGCCGTCACGGTTCATGCATAACCATTGATCATTGAACCGCTTGAATATTAGAATTTCTGGTCCTATTGAAGTGCCAATTGAAGTCATATCACATGCTGCCCCGACAATTAGCTCAATAACGTGGTGACAACAGGCCAGGAATAGAAGATCTTTGTTTAATTTGTGCTCGATCAGAGTACATGCTCCTGAACAATGACCAGTATTAGATACGTCGTATCAAAACAAAGAGCAGTGATCTAATCTTCGACACCCCACTCTTCCAAACATTGAACGACTGCAGAAACCGACAACATTGGGACGCCAAGTGACTGTTTGACTCCAACACCTGAGATAAAAGCCAGAAGACGATCTACATGTTCATGTGCCGATAAATCTTCCATCAGCTTTCCGTCCAAGTGAACCCGACGACTTGCTCTAGCATGATGTATTGAGCTTTGGTTGATGTTTAAAGTGTTCACATTATGGACAAGGTTGGAACCTAGTTCACTTAGAACAAAGGTAGCATTCCGTGATTTTGGGTCCATCTGGTTGACTGAAAGTTTCGCTTTTATCAGCGAACTCGTCTTCGTCAACCTTATCGTTACCTGAAGATGATGTAGTGTCAAGTGCACCCTGGGTGGAATATACTTCAATTTCCTCTAGTGATTGCTTCTTACGCTTCAGTCCTGCCTCCTTCCGATCCAGACGACGTTTTCTCTTTAGTTCTTCAACCTTGTCAAAAGCCCAATTGAGCCTGGTCGATCATTTTGCCTTTGAGAAAGAAGTAATGCTCTCTCTTCAGGAATAGTCCTCATGAGCAATGTCAAAGATATTGTCAAGGCGTGCAATGAATTCATCCACCTTCGTCTTGTGTCCACTGGTTTCCGGATTCTTATGCTTTTGTATACCTCTTCATTCAATAAAAAATGATTCCAATTTGTTGATGCAATGTTTGACTGCCTGAACTGGAATACCTGACTTATTTCAAAATCTAAACACATTTTCGATGGTTTGTCAATTAGAATCACGTACTGCCAGATTGTCAACTTTGTTAGGATGCAGGAAATAACCGAGAATATGGGACATGGTTGAACCAATGCAGAGTTAATGAAAATTGTCTAATTAGATCAACCCTGTTCAATATGAGCCCTACTTAATATGAACATAGTTTAATATGAACATTTAATTCAAAAATTATTAGAAATCATTTGGTTTTCATGGGAAATTATGTCTTATAATATGAATATTGTATATTTTGAACAATGAACAAAAAAAGTAGTGTAAAATAAATTAATAATTTATACAATTTTTTGTTTAATTATTTCGTTTTTAACTGTCTTTTATGAACATGAAAAACACAAATTCAGAACGAAAGAGAAAGGATTTAAGTATCGAAGAGAAACAGAAATTGTTAAAATTATTTGATGAAGATAAAGGTTGTTCTCAACGCTTTCTTTCATCAAAATACAATCTTTCATTAGGTTGTATAAATAATCTTATGAAATCCAGAGACTCCATTTTGAATTCAAACTTGAATACCAAACAAAAACGAAAAATACATTTACGTAGTGGATATCAAATTGATGCCATCTTGAATGAATGGTTCCAGATCGAAGGAATTAGAAATATTTGTGTAAGTGGTGATATATTACAGCAAAAACCATTAGAATTAGCGAATCACTCAGGAAATCATGATTTTAAAACATCAAATGGTTGACTTAATTCTTTTCTTTCCAGGCATATGATATCATCGAAAAGAATTATTGGAGTATAGAAAATCGTAGATAAAAGATACGTTGTTAATGTTAAGAAATTGTATATGGAAAAGTTAAAAGAATATGAAGATAGAAACGTTTATAATTGTGACAAACTGGAATGTTCACAGAACATATACAATTTCTAAAGGGGATAAGGCAAATAATAAGTTTTCTAAAGATCGAATTACTATAATCTTGGGAGCAAATATGTTAGGAGACAAATTAAAGTCTTTTGTGATAGGCAGGTCGAATAAACCTCGTGGTTTTAAAAATTTTGATATAGAAAAATTGCCTATTTATTATCGTTGGAATACAAAATCTTGGATGACGTTGATAATTTTCCAAGATTAGTTAAAAGATTTAAACAGTATAATGAAGCAGGGGATTGGAAAATTTTATTACTGTTGGATAACGCACATATCCAACCAAGACTTTGAATTGAGTTATATCGAATTATTCTTTTCCCCATCAAATACGTCATCTCTTATTCAAACTCTTGACCAAATTATTATACAAAGTTTTAAAGACTATTATAAGAAATTTTTGAGCCAGTCAATAAATTTTAATTTAGATAATAACCAGTGGCGGCTCGTCCATATAAGCAAAGCAAGCATTGCTTACACTTCAAATTTGAGAAATTCTATATTTAAATTTTTAATATCTTTTTAAAAGAACTTTTGGCTTCTAAAGACAATTTTTATGATTTAGTAATTAAAGAATTTTGTATAAAAACAAGAAGAATTGAGTTTTTATATAAATAAAATTTTTTTGAATTTTTTGTCATTGCTTTTACAAAATATTTGAGTACGAGCCACCACTGATAATAACGTTACAAAAGAGTTATGGTGCAAAAAGGTTGATCAAGGAGTAGTTTGGATGTGATAATCTTCCATGTTTTAAAATCAATCCAAAATTTGACGAACATCTCTTGTTTGATTTAGTAGAAAAGTTTGAAAATGAAAGTTCTGAACATAAAGAAACAGATAATTCTGGCGAAGAAGTAAAAAAATACAGTAATAACAGGATTTGTGTGTGAGTATGATCGGAACGATTCGTAATAATCGGCGTGAGTTGCCCGACGTGGAGTCGCTCATGAAGAGTAAAGCGTTATTTGATTCCAGCTTCTTCATTTCTGAAACTAAAACTATTCTAACAGTCTATAAATGCAAGAAAATTAAAGTGTTATTCCTCTTCAGTTCTACGCATGAGACAGTGCCAATAGATGAAGATGGACTGCGTGTATATTTTATAATGTGATCGATATATGTTTGCTCAATTCTTGGATCATTTATAAATCAATGAATAAGACCCTAATTTCAAGGTGTGATTTTAAAATGTCGCTTGTAAAAACATCTTTGCTCACAAACTTTATTGCAACTGCACACCCATATTATTGTTCCCAATGTACGAAAACGATGTCATTGTTTGGTTTCACAACGTCCTAACTTGTCTCTTATGCTTTGTATGAAATGTAATAAGAGTGTTTGTGGAAATCAAAACAGTGAACAAAAGTATGCTTACTCTATATGTGTTTCGTGTTCATTGTTCCACACGTAACTATTACTTGTTTTGTAATACTGGGTATGAGGAAGATAAAAGATTCTAAAAGTTTTAATTAGAAATTTTGTTAAATTTTAAAAATATTTTTATCGAAAAATATTTAAAAGAAAGATTGAAATTTGTTTAAATAACAAACAAAAGAAAAGATAAGTTTTGAGTTTATAATTTATTAAATAAAATTTATGGAATTATCTAGTAATTAGAAACCGATATTAATGTTTTAACGGATGAGAATCCTAATACTGGGTATTGTCTGACACATCCGTAGTTATAGGTACATTGTAATTTCCGTGCTTCTACTGTTAATGGTAGTTAGGGAATCCTTTGTAGGAAACTTGGATTGCAATTAATTATAATTATTTTCCAGTTGGTATACGGGGGATTTTTTGAGAGAACACTAGCAAAAGAGAGCTTGGTGTCGACTATTTAAGTCGAAAGTCCTTAATTACAAGGATAATTCGAGTATAAAATGACAAACAGAATTTGAAACTCGGCTTATCACACAAGTTAGAGAGGAATGAAAAAACTGATAATAGAATTAAATTGAATCAGCTCTCAATATATAGGGGGGGTGCCCTGTAAAAAAAATTAGGGGTACCCCTAAATAGGTACCTACCCCCCTATTCGCCCAAAAAAATAAAATATGTGAGAGCCGAGGATTCCTATAGGATCTGAAGTGCACATATCTATCTACTCACTTGAAAAGAAATTTCATATTTGGAGAACTATTAAAGTGAGGAGAATATTATTTAGCGGATAACGGACAAATGTTTGGAATATTTTAAAGATGAATACTGTTATGATATTGTACAGAATCACAACAATTGGTGTTAGTAGAAATCTAATTAAAACAAATCTTTATAGGACAAAAAATTATTTTGGAATTTGTATTGCGTGCCTAATCAAGATGATTTCTATGTAACAACGCAAACTTCATGCAGTTAGAAAAATAAATTATCGACTAAGTATTGACGTATTAAAGTTGATGTTTATATAAGCGGTATATGAAATTTAGGCCTTAAAGCAACTGGTTAATATATTAACCAATTTCAGCTTTTGTCCTATAAAGAATTAATCAATGTAATCATACAAATTTGTTATATTCAATATACATTAGAAGTTGTTATTAGTTAATTAAAAAACAGAAGAAGTCAAAAAAATAAATTAGAAATTTTTGGATCGTTTTTTTTTGTGAATCATTTTAACAATGCATAATATTCTGAAATAAAAATCTCTATTCATTTAAGAATAATTTAAAAAAAATATTAATTAATATTGATTGAATAACTGCTATTCCAGCGTGAATCTAATTTGATATTGATTTATGGCATTTCAATATTGAATTTTTTGTTTAAGTGGATTGAATCCAAAAAATAATTTTATTGTTTATCTGTCCCATTTCATCGAAACTTTATTTGCGCTATCTAAGCATTTTTCATCTGAAAAAGAAACTCATAAATAATTTTCAATAAAAAGAGTTTGAGAAAAATTAAAAGGTTTTGAATTTTTTTTATAGACAAATTTTTCTTTAATTTAAATTAATTAATTTTTTCAAAATTAATTTTTGTTTATTTTAGACTACAATTTAATATTATTAAGAATTTTTTGTACAGATTATTTACATTGAGTTTTGATTTATACACCAATACGCAATTTATTGGATCTAATATTATAATAAATAAGACGATTAATAATAAATCCAAAAACTAATAAATAATAAAAGGCTGTGCAATAAATAGCAATAAATGTAAATGTGTATACTAAATTTATAATATTTTATATTACACTAGCTGGCCTAACCGACTTCACTCGGGAATAAAACAAAACCAAGTGAGCACTTGGAACCCACGCGCGACTGAAGTGAAACTTCTTATGGTCGTTAGGAAGATAACTTTATTGAAATATCAAATCAAAAATCATAAACACATCAAAGATCCAAAGGTAACATTAACCTACCAACGATGCTACCGAGTTTAGTCACCCCTCTGCCGTCTCCTGTCTTAGCCCATCGGCACACAGTCTTTCACTTTACGTGTCGTTCTGTAAATGTTCATTACCTGCTATTCCGTATCTCATCGCCTGTAGTTTTTCTGTGTCGGCTGTAAATTTTTAACACTCTCCGTAAAGAAGTTTAAAAGAAATAGCAGAGTTGACATTAAAGTTGATATTGCTAATTTCACGTACTTATAATTTTATTTGAAATAGCAACCAAAATGGCATTTGAAAATTTCTTTTTTTCTCGAATTAAAATGGGTGTCAGAATGACAATTAGAAATATATGTCAAAATATATGTCAGAAATATATGCTGACAAATGGACAGCGATTGACAAGCACTTTCGATGTGTTATTAGTGGCAGAAGCAAAGACATTGTGGGAAAACGTCAGAGAAACAGAAACAACAGATGTGAAAGCCAAAGCGTGGTTCTTACATACGTTCACAATTACAAAATCAATAACTGATAAAATCAGAGAATTGGCAGCTATGGAACAGGAAGATGATGAAAGGTTTGCAGCTTTTGAGATACGGCTAAGGAAAGCTTTAGCTGAAGTTGTAAATTCAGGACGATCAGAAGAAGATATTGTTCAAAACCTCATCGCAAATAAAGCACGCGATGCGAGACTGCGGGAGATACTATTGACGAAACCAGAAACAAAAATTGAAGAAACGAGATCATTGGCGAAAATATTTGAAAGTAACAGAAATGGAAACAATAAAACGGAATTTATTAAAGCAATCGGTCAAAGAACATACGCTAGCGTGACTGAGGGAGGGCAAATGAGAATTCAAAAGAATACCCAAGATCCCATGCCTACATCACCACAAAGAAGACTATCAGAAGAGTCATTTAGTCACCACAGATCAAGACGAGACGAACATCCTATACGCGGACCAATATAATACTAAGGAAATAACCATCGTCGTCGAGAACAATCTCCAAGAGAACAATTCTTGAGAAATGAGAGAATCCCGAATAGCTCAGAAAGGAAGCTGCCAACAATATCCATGAAGAATATAGCAAGGAGGCTGTACAACGAAAGTAGAGGACTACCACAAGCATTAGTCCCAAAATTAACGGTAGGTGATTATTTTTGCGGTGGCGAAAGGGGACACTGAAGGTATGAGTGTCCACTGGGAAATAAATGCTTGATATGTGGCGAGGAAGGACACGGGTTTCGAGATTGTTTTTCGTTACGGAAAGAGGTTCCACACCGATATCAAAGAATAGCGTGCATAGAAGAAGATTCAAAATCTGAAAGAAGAGATTACACCGAGAACAGTCAGGATTTCAGAACTGCTCACAGAGACATCGGAAGATAGATACAATGTCCCTGAGAAATATACTATATTGAGAGAAGACGGAAAAAACATCAGCAACTCCATGGGTTTCTTTTCGTCGGTGGAGTCAAGACAATAAATTGTGCCAATCAGTCCGCAGTTTCCAAACATGGTTAGCTAACCTGTCGGAATTAAAAAATTTAAAAAAAATTAAAAACTTATTATTTATAAATCCTTTTGATTAAATATATATTGTTGGTTTCAAGATTTTTGCTGAGAAATTTAAATATGGATTTAACTATTAGCTTTAGTGTTTCTGAAAGTTAACCATTTCTAGTTGGATGATCCAATAAATTTTATGAATAAAATAATCAAATACCTATTCAAACGGATGTTAAATGGAATTTGAAAATATGTATCCAAGGTTTCAAAATGGCACCAAGTGCAGCTATATTATCAATACAGAAGATTATAAGTGGCAAAATTATAAACAATGCTTAATGTTAAGGGGTTATTTCTGACTACATGCGTCTGTGTGTGCACACTTCTTCTTGCCTGTGTATAGACTCAAGTAGTCAAGTTTTGAATTGACTTTACCACGTATTTTTTTTGATTATTTTGGAATTCTGGATTTCAGGAGTTGTTGGGCAAGTTTTAATAAAAGTTTCTTTTTCAAGGTTTTTCTCTTTTCCTTTAAAATTTATGGGAAAATATATGATGGCTGGAAGATATGATTATCGTACAACTAGTTTTTCTCAGAATAATAGTTTATGTTAAGTTGAATATGCAATGGAAGCTGTGGGTTTTGCTGGCACTATTTTCGGAATGATTACGAAGGATGATGAAACAATCATCTCTGGAAAGATTTACAAGGTTAACGAAGATATTTCGTGTCCAGTGGCTGGAATTACTTCAAATGCTAATATTTTCTCAGATCAGATGAGATTAAATGCCCAACCTTATTTGCTAACTTTGATTTTAATGCATGGTTATACGATGTACCGTGGTCGCGATGTGATGTGTACATTAGTAAAGTTTTATATGGCAATTCAGTTTCATCAGAGATATCAACTTTGGTTCAAATTTCAATTATAATTATATTGTTCAGTTTGTTTTTATTTAATGAAACTTTTACAAAAATTAGTTTTATGTTGTTATAAAAATATTTTAAATTCAAATTATTTAATCAACATAATTACCAAGAGTTAACCATTAGTTTCATTAATATTGGCAAACATTAATTACCAAGGACGTTCGAAATAAACGAACGAACTCAATTAATTTTTAAATCTGTATTAAATAAACAATAAATACAGATACGTGTTAAAATGAACAAAATTATCTATTTGTTTCTACAACTAATAAATTTAGTATTGAGTGACCAATAAATAACTTAAAATACTCTATATTAAACTTTATAACTGCAGCAAACACTCAGGTGACACTCAGGCAAAAATGAAAACTTGATTTTCATCCTGCTCCCTTGAATATATATATATATATATAACTGTTGCCACAATTTGATTCTTAAGTGGTTTATTTCGTCAAACCAAATGCACTCCTCAGCGGCGAGTTTTGTCATCCGCTAGCGTATATATACGTCTTAGGCATAGTATCTTATTGAATGATATTTATTAAGATAATATGTTAACAAAAGTAATATTTATGATATATTTTTATTCGTCTTATCCGTTTTGTAATGCATATGTTGATGACGTATATATCCGTCATAGTCACTTTAGAGGTTAAACGCACCAGAACTCGATCATTATCTGTCATAATGTGTAGACAGACCTTACACTCGTTTGTGAGTTCACATCACCAGAATGCCTCAATAACTTAATCGTTTCAATGGTAACTACATTGAAGATGAGAGCTTTCCATAATTTGTATGGAGGGAGTATTAACGCCTTACTTAAATATTTTCCTAGATACAACATTATATATAACTTGAAAATCTTTGACTTGCCTCAAACGTCTTGAAGGTTAACTACCATTTTCCAACCAAAATCATACACTAATTAATTAATAAATTTGATAAAACACCTCTTCGTTATTATATTTGACAATAAGTTTCAGTTTATTATTAAATTTCCGAATTAATGATGTTGAGGAAAACACAATTCCCAATACACGGTACTCGTTTCTAATCTCGTTCATTCAAACCGATGTACTATCATAATACATATCACATTGCATCGCCATCCCCATCAATTAATTTATTCTCCTGAGAAATGGTTTCTTTATACTATGAAATTAGTCTAATTATTTTATACATGTTTTTCAGAAATTTTCAATGTCAATATTTTCATGGAAATATGTATTGTTTTAATAATTATCCCGTATAAATATAGGCGTGCCAATTTTTTTTAGGTTTTTACCTTAATTTAAAAACACGAACAGGAATTAAAACAATCATTAATGATAACTGTAATTTCTAAAAATTTCTATTGATTGAAAATTTGAAACGAAAATTCAGTAATAAATAAAACTTTTATCAATTTAAACAATTTCCTGATTTACAATTTAAATGAATTAATTTCTCTTTGAAGAATTTTTAACTAAACACAATTCTTTTAAAAAATAATTTTAGTCAATTTTTTAATTTATTTTAATCTATTAAAACAATTAAAATCTTGTTAATTTCAGAAAATTGAAGTATTAATAACCGTAGTTGTAACCATAGCAATATAGTTTACCATATTTTGAAATATAAACTACTGAAACAAAATATTAATTTCTTACTTATTTTATTTATACACGATTCTGATTGGAAGTCTAAAAATAAATTTATTTAGCAATTCAATAAAACAAAATTAGTTTTCATCCAATTTTAAAAAAAATCATTCATTGAATAATGAAAATAAAATAAAATTGATTGTTTTGGTTATAACTGGAAATTTTAAACACAAATAAACGCTTATCTGTAATAAATAATAATAATAATAATAATAATAATAATAATAATAATAATAATAATAATAATAATAATAATAATAATAATAATAATAATAATAATAATAATAATAATAATAATAATAATAATAATAATAATAATAATAATAATAATAATAATAATAATAATAATAATAATAATAATAATAATAATAATAATAATAATAAAATAATAATAATAATAATAATAATATTTAATTAAATAATTTTTTTCAAATAATTTCAAAGCAAAACGATGGTTAATGAAAAATGATGAACTATTTTTCTGAATTTTCCCACTCATTACCTGTCATAAATTCATTTAAATATAATGATTCATATATAATGTTGTTATAAATATTTGATAAATTGTCTTCTTGATTCATGTTTAAAACTGACAGATCATATTGGTTTCATTTTTGTCAATACACCAAGGAAATTTAGATGCATAATTTATTTTAGAATTTTTTTCGCCAATTTATTTAAGAATAAATGAATTTTTTTTTACTTGGTAAACTTTGGAACTGAAATGCGTATCGTTTTTTTTCTTTTAATTTTAACATCAATAATTCATTTTGAAAGTATAGTGTTGATTTCTTGGTAGGAGCATAAATTAAATGTTAAACAAGTAAATGGTAATATAATCCTTTCCCAATCTTTGAAATAGAGCAAAGGGTTTTCTTGCTTAAAACTTATTTAATTTTACTGTTACAAATATAACATAAATACAAAATTCTTTCAAATGTTACACAAATTTAATTATAAAAATTAAAATAAAACACTGAAAAATATTTTATACAATTTTCATAAAACATCAAATGTAAAATTTTATAAGGTTATGAAAGTATAATAATTGGGTTATTTTATGACTTCAATAAATTGATAAACTCTATAAATTATCAACTTAGTCCTATAATTGCTCAGGCGTCAACATAAATTTTTTTCATGTTGAGTTTAAAAGATATAAATCTGCATTTAATTACGCACTGTTTTAGCATCCGCAAAAAGTTCATCAATTAGTGTAATTTATAAAGCATGTGTCAGCCGAATGATTTCAAACAATAATAATAATAATAATAATAATAATAATAATAATAATAATAATAATAATAATAATAATAATAATAATAATAATAATAATAATAATAATAATAATAATAATAATAATAATAATAATAATAATAATAATAATAATAATAATAATAATAATAATAATAATAATAATAATAATAATAATAATAATAATAATAATAATAATAATAATAATAATAATAATAATAATAATAATAATAATAATAATAATAATAATCATTTGAAAAAAGCTGTTCTAAAAATTCGTGAATAATGTTGAAGTTAATATGTTGACAAGTTCGGAAGGATGAAAAAATCAGATCTAAGCACACAAATCAAAAATATATTAAAAATATATTACCTTATTCTGAAGGTTTCAAAGAATTCAAGCATAAGATCCTTAAACATATAGATAAGACAATATTTAGGATTGTTTCAACTTCTTGCAAGGTTGATAGCATGTTCACTAATAAGTCTCCAACTCCAGTTGGTCTGTTCAGAACTCGTCTATCAATTTTCATGTAATGGGTGTAATGCCACATACATTGGAGAGACTCGAGTTCTTGGGCATTGCCGACGGAATGGATTGACCTACATTAGTGATCATTTTAGAAAGTGTACCAGTAAAAAAAGAGTTCGAGTAATTACCGGGAAAAAGTAACGTGCGAAGCGTTGTTAATTAGATCTTTAAATCCTATAATTAATATTCAAAGTCTACAGGAATTTTGAATGTATTTAAATAATTTAACTTGTATATTTAATATTTTGGATGATGTTGTTGTTTGTAAAATATTTTTGTATAAAAATCAATTTTTAATTTTATTTTTTATATTAATTTTAAAAAAGATTTTTTTTGTATGAGAATGTTAACAATTTTTGTGAGTTTTTAAAATAAAAATAAATTTTATATGATTAAAATATATGTTTTTCAAAGTGTAATTAAAATATCTTTTTGATACAGTATGATTACGATTATAAGTTGTTAATTTGTTTGAATATTATTATTTTAATTTGTGATTAATACGATTCTTAGCCTGAAGAAGACTGTTAAACGCTCGAATTATATAGAAATTTTATATTTTAATATACTTAGTTGGCCATTTCCTATTATAAAAACGTTGCCTTTGTTCTTTGATTATATCCCTAAAAAATAGAGATATAAAAAATAATATCTTTCACAAATCACATATAAAGTTTGTTACAGGACTAATTTAATAAATTTTTTTTTGAAAAAATAAAATTGTCAAAAAACTAGACAACATTGTCTTCTATAAATTAAAAAGACCAGTTCGCATAAACAAGAAATACATTAAATCAGCCACTAAAATAGCCATGCAAGCCTTAAGTAAAATTGATTTATTAAATTTTAAATTGTTATTTTTCTTATTATTAGTCTTGTTTAAATTATATTTAATTTTAAAATTAACTTTTTATTTTTATTTATTTTTATAATATTTTTGTTTAAGTGCTTGTCAATACTTGTAGAATTTTATAAAATATTTTTTGCTTATGAACACTAGATTAAATAACATTTGTCATGTAATATTAAATAATAATAATATTAATTATTTTTTAAAATTTTCTGATAATAAATTATTTATACTAATTTAATTTAAAAATAATAATTTGTATCAAATTTTCTTCTCGTTATTTATTTATTTAATAACATTCAACAATATATTTTATTTACCAAATTTATCCATCGAAATATGAATATCAGAAAATAAGTTCAATTTTAATGCAGCAATAAATTTAGATAATTTAATTTATTTCTCAAAGTTGTCTTTTTTTGAGATTATAAAATAAAATATTATTATACTGATAAATTTCTTTTAAATTAAATTTTTTTTTGAAATATGAATTCTTTTATATTTAATCAAAAAATCATTGAAAGCATTGTTTTAATTGTATAAAATATAGAAATAAACAACACTTTAACTATATTTAACAAATGATTTCATATAATAAAGGTGTCTTCTAATAGGAAGCCATCAATAATCCTATATCCTTTGATATCCTTTTGGCGGATCTTCATTGTCTATTGAAAAAAAAACCAGAAATTTAAATATGATCTGTAATTTATTCATTAAAATACTAATTTTCAACTTACTGTGAAATTGAATTCTTTCAAAATAGATCAATCAAATTCGAAGCTTTGATAAAAATTTCTTTTCTACAAGTTCTCACTGAAATTAATTTAATTAAAAATTTTGTATTTTTTTTAATAAAAATTCATTTTGAAAATTATAAAAATGGTTGAAAATTAATTCATAAATTTTATTGAAAAATTCTGTTTTGAGATTTTCTACAATTTCTATAAAATGCTCACTGTCAAGGGTTTAATGCCACATATATACACTTGAAACTTTGCTCACCAGATTCCATTTGCGGCATTGGTTTGAGCAAATTACCAAGTGTTGAAATATTGACAAAATCATCAAACAATTTAGTATTTTGAAAACTCGTATAATCAAACTTTGAATTTTATTAACTAAAAAATAATAAAAAATATCATTTTACTTTTATGGGAGTGAAATCGAATTCTAAAATTTTATGGACATCTATTTTTATTTGAAGGTAGCCATCAATTAATTTCATTTTTATATCCAATTTCAATACGATTGGTTTGGTTTGGGTATAGAGAAAGATAGAGAAGTAGATAGAGAGAAAGAGAATGAAATCATAAATACAGACCAGCATGGAATTTAAAGAGAGAACAAAAGTTGAGTTAGGTTGATTTTTTTTTAATAACTAACTTTTGTCAATTATGGGATCAGAGAAATATTTTTTTCACATCCACATACAACAATGTAACAATTTTCAGAATAAAAATATTATAATTCTGTTATCTCGTCTTTTGTTTCCCCCCAGGTGCGGATGGCAAAGATTTAAATTGACGTGTTTAGAAAACGTTTCATGCAATTTGGTGGTTTTTTTTATTTGAGTATGTATGTAATATGCGGATATTAAAACTGTTGTATCTACCACTTAAACAGAAGTGAATAATAATATTGGATTTTTTTGTTTTAATATCTATTACTTAGTAACTTTAAATAGAGCTAAACTGAAATTGGTTTGGTTCAAATTATTAAGTAATTAAAATATCAAGAGGATTAAAATAATAAAGAAAAATTATTTTTTTTGTTTGAAATGAGTTCTGATTAAATTATTGAAAATTTTAAAATAAAAACGGTTTTTATTTATTTATTTATTTATTTATATTTTTCTGATTTCTCTAAATTTTAATAATTATTCTATTTTGTTTAAAAGTAGTCACAATATAATTATTTCATTTTTTAAAAAAGATAAATAAAATTATTTCGAAAAGATTTTCAATTTGTTAAATAAATGTGTGATAATTTAACAAATATCCCAAGAATAATCGATAATATTGATTTGAAAGGGTGACATTTTGTTTTGTGAAATGGAAAAAGAAAAAGAAAATTGAATTTTTTAAAATATCATGTTGATTAATAAAATTTTGTTTAAAAAATTACTAAGATATGAAAAATAACGAAATCAGTAATATATATATATATATATATATATATATATATATATATATATATATATATATATATATATATATATATATATATATATATATATATATATATATATATATATATATATATATATATATATATAAATTAATAAATGTTAATTGACATCTTTGGGATGGGCACATAGGAATAGTATATAGATAATTATTATTGAAATGAGCACGCCAATTCATATATTCTGATGGATAATTGGAGGATGATATTAATCTCATTATTCCTGAATAAGTTCTTGAACTAGAAGTCATGATCAGGAATATTGAAAGGAAAAGTTTGAGTGGATAGCTGAAAGTAGAATCCTCTTATCCATTGTTCTTTGAAAATGATTTTCCATTATTACTTGCGTTTCTTATCCACCGGTTTGTTGAGACAGGGTTTTCTGCTTTAATTATTTCCCTGGAAAAATAAGTATATAAAATAAGTAGTATGTTTGTAGGAACATAAGACTAATCGGTAAAATATATTTTTTGAATTCCGCATCTTTGTACTTGATATTTGTGTATCTGGTATTTGCGAATTTTGGAATGCCATTACATTTCATTGAATACGGCTCTCCTAATTTCGCGTTGTTTGGATATTCGATTGCGATTGTGTAGTCTCTATGATCCCTATGATCTGCTATTAGGAGTATCAGCAGCAGCTTTACGAGATTTATCATTTAAAATGCGCATTTGATATATAAATGAAGCATTTCGTTGATCCACAATTTTTCCAATAACAGAGTTTTGAGCACATTTTTATTGATTTAAAAAAGAAAGTGTATATTTGTATATTAAAACAATGTATTTTAATTTAATTAATTTAACAATTTATTTGTAATTTAACTACTAAATTAATATATTTATTAACTGAAAGTCAAAGTCACTACATGTTTATTAATAAATCTTATCCATCGAAGTTTGTGTTTATTTGAGATTAATTTTCTACTCGAGTCCAAAAACATAAGTGATTAATGGGAGTATTTTAAAAGTTTTCAACTAATTGGCACTTGAGATTTTAATTTTTTTGTTTTTAAATTCTGTTGATTTTTTTATTCTTACAATTGTATTGCATTGTTTATTTTACCAATACATCTTTTTATTTAACTCTTAGCAACTTGAAAATGACAGTTTATCAGTCGAAATATTTCGTGAAAAAATAATAGTATTAGTTTAATATTTACAATTTGCATTTAATTAACATTTAAATAACTAATTTTTCCAGGAAATTTTAATTTCGATATGTTGAGTTTTCAAATAAATAAATATTAAAGCCGGTGTTTCTGACTCCAAGTGTTCTGTAAAAACAATTAGACAAACAATACTCAACGTATATTTGTATTGAAATTCGTATAATCTAGAATTGACAAAACTCCGAATATCGCAATAAAAATGCCTGTTCTGACTATTCAACAAGTCTCGCTGTGACCGCTTTGGTTCTGCGCATTCTAAATATAACCAGGAATTAGCTGTAGGAGGTGTGGTTTACCAGCCTTGCCTATTGCGTTCTTGTGAACCGCCGTCTGGCGCGTTCGGGGTTTCTATGCTTTTTATGCCGCTTGGCTTGAATGGTGAAGATTTCGGGTGTATTATTCTAAGTATGGTATTGATGAGTATTTGTTCTATCAGGTGCTGGTTGATAAACGCTTGATAATCTCCCGCCCCCAGTTGTTTAAGCTGGAACTTTAGGGCTTGGATTTCCATTTGGTTCTGTCGGCCTGGGTCTGTAATATTTGAATTTGTTGGACCCGACTTTAATGGTATTCGTGCTGGTGAAACTTGCCGTAGTTTATCTGCTCTCATCTCGACTCCGTGCTAGATTTTTATGGGTGCGACATGTGACAAAATAAAATGAACTTTCTCCTCACTACCACTGCTATATATACTCTGCCCACCTAAATAGATGGATATGCGATGACCTCACTCCCCGCGGTACACTTAATATGTCCTGGCATTGGCTGCGGTTTTCTCAGTTTAGCTGGTGGAAATAATGATTTTATTAAACAATTCTTACTCCTTTTAATTCTTATCTTATTTCATATTGATTTTTTAGATAATTTATTTGTGAAATTTTATATTTTAGTTAGCTTCAATTAACTACTCGGCAGCCATGATGGATTTCACCATTTTTACAGATTACCTTCTGGTCATTTCTATTATAATTTGTATTCTTAATTCATTTTCTAATGATGTTTTGTGGAAATCTTTCTCATTCTCTTATCGTCATTAATTCAAATTTGTTTACTTATGTTATGTGTCTATGCTATGTTTGAGTTCATTTTCATGCCATACTTCTTGCTTTTGTTTTATTTTACTTTAATTTCGTGTTTATTATTTTGGTGTTAGGTATGCTCTTTTAAATATGTTTAATTGTTGTTTTGACGTACTTTTAGTTTAATTTCACTTGATGTTTTGCCTGCGTATTATTTTCAGAATCATTCCGTCACTTGATCTTTCCCATCATCTAATTTGCATCGGACCTTTTTTCAGATTTTAATTCTATGATTTCTTGATTTTGAAAATTTCAATGTTCTCTTTTTAATTATATAGAAATTATAATAATTTTAAATTTAACACCCCAACAGATATTAAAAATTATTTATGACAAAAATACAATATTTATTTTACAAATTGACATCTGTTGAATATAAAAATTCATTTTGAAAGATTTTCCAAGCAGCATTTAAATTTCTTTGCCCTTTTGTTATCCTCTGTATTCGTTTCCTGAAAACAAAAAATTTTTTACAATTTGTTTGACACAACAGAAATACATAAAATATATTTATGAAGCTGGAAAACAATAAAAAGAATATTGCACTAGTTATTTATTATATCAAACAAGACAGAATGAGCTGATTCTTTTTTCATAATTAAATAAATTAAATTTTGATAATAAATGTAACGAAAATATGTTTTTTCATTGTTTTAATTCGGTTTATTGTAATATAAAGTTGTTATTATTTTCTTTTATCCTATTATAACGGCATTTCGTTCCTCGCATCCAAAGATAAAAGTTAGATTTATTCAGCTCTGCCTAATATTTTTTGAAAGTAAAACAAATAATATTTTCATTAATTTGTTTAAATATATTATTAAATGTGAAAATTACAAATAATTCTAAATGTTTCATATCATTCCAAATAAAATATTAATATTCTTGTTAATACTTTGTCAATACATTTTTATATTTCATTGTTTAAGGTGATAATCAAATAAAAATTTATTTTTTGTTGGAGAAACTGCAGTATGATCTCTTTTGGCAGAATTTTAAACTGCGCTCTAAGTCCTTCTTCATTTGAAATAAAGCAATTTCAGGATGTTTATGTTCTTCGTTGACTTTAAATGCTGACATACTGCAGTTTCTAAGATTTATATATTGTTTTGTGATTACTAGAATCTAACCTAAATATTCTGGCTTTCAAATATTAGAAATGTTTCTCTGTCCAGGATTTTACATACATATTCATAGAAACAATAATTAATTAAACAATAATGCAAACCCACAAGACACCTAACTCAAAGCAAGTCCATATATATTTATATTGATATGGTAAATACTCCTATTGGGTTTTAAGGGTGCCGCCTTTTTGTTTTATTGCACTAATATTTTTATTTCAATCATTACATTTTTAATTTGTTATGGCGACATGTTTTTGATAGTGTTGATGCAGCCTATCCATGACTACTGTCCAATTTTTGCGAGAAAAACATGTTCTACGTTCCCTGCCGACTACCTGTCCTTAGTGCGACCGCTCTATGACAAAAGTCAATAGAAACGAGTAAAGCGATGGTGTTTTGTTTCTTTTTGACTAGGCGCAAGAAAAAGAAGTGTTGATCCATAAAGCAAGTTATCTGGAGAAGTCCCATTTGACTTTATCGCAGTTTACCATTATCTCCTATCTATAGACTCATTCTATTTCTTTGCATAGCGTTAACTAAATGACTGGTATCGATCCTGGTACCTTGGTGCATTGGTTGAATTTCTTGCGGATTGTGTGTAAGAAATATCTTTATATTCATCCAATGGTTATTGGTGGAGTCATACACATTGTCCAAAATGACGAAAGCATTGTTTCACGTCGAAAATTCAATGTGGGTACGTACGCGATCGTCGGGTCTTTGGAGGTGTGAATACCACTACGAAGATGGGATTTATTTTTTTGTTGAGGATCTCTCCAGTGCATCGTTAATCTCTTTAACATAAAAATATATTGCGCTTTGGAGTGAAATACACAGCGACAAGTGGGCAGCGTATAACGTAGTTGCTCATGTCTATATTTGATTGTCTTCTTATGAACATATCTTAGTGTATATTGTTCCTCATTGATGTAAATAAAAGTTGTTGCTTTGGAAATTCGATTTTTTATGTATTATTCTCAAGACCCTATAACCCAATAACGGTATTTCTAAGGGCCACTAAAAAGAGACCACCAGTCCAAGGTACATACAACTTTTCTACGTAAAATAAATGTTAATTGGTGACATAAATAAACTTGAAAGACGCATATGTTTTGTAATGAATATAGTAACGTAAGAATCAAATTTAACATCCCATGAAAGAGACGGACTATAAAGGGAAGTTGGTATACAATGAATAGATTCTATTAAATTTTCTATTTATATAAACCTGATGCCATTCAGCACATTATATGAATTTTTAAATTAAATGGTTTAATATTTATATCAAACGTATCTTGTTTATCTGTTACTAGAATTAATAAAATAATTAAAATGAAATAAATAAATAAAAATAAATATGTTTTTGTTTTAAATTGATATTTTTTTTATTTTGTATTTCATTTTATATTTAATATAAACTATTATTTAAATATAATGGAACCATTGAAAAGATTTCTAACATTACGTAAAGTCAGTTTAACACATTCACCGCCAGGTATGAGATAACTCGTACCTCAACCCATTGTTATAATATAAATCCTGGCTTGTTGGCAATCATTTTATTGGTGTATATGTAATAGCCTACTACAGTAGCAATAGTTATCATTGAAAATTTAGTAGCAAAACTTTGAAAAATCTAAAATTTATTAAAAATTAACAGTTTCCTGTGGCGTTTAGATAAAAATATACCGGTGGCCAATGTGTTTAAGTTGTGACTTTATTAAGTATAATAATTGTTGTAAACATAGTAGAGAATAATACAATCCAATTATGAAGGTAGGCAGAAACCTTTGAAACCATATTACGGCAGTTAGCATTGCGAATGTAACAATGATGAAAGACGAAATTAGTAATTATTAATACTGTCACGTTATTATTTAAAGAAAATAAAGATTTCATTAAAAAATTAGGATATTTAGAAAAATAAAATGGTATTTAATATTATTTGTTTATTTATATTGCTTTATTAAATTTCCAATGTTCAAATGTCTTTTAGTAAAAAGAATTTTCTAAATTTTTTACTGCATCGAAAAAAAACAAACAAGATTGAAACCTTAAAATAAATAAGCCTTTAGATATATAAATTAATATTTTGTTTTTATATACGGTATTTCGATAATTTATCTTTGTGAAAATTATAAATGAATTTGTGATATGAAACCTGAACAAAGATGGAAAGCTAATTGCAAATGAAATTAATTAGAATATGCTAGTTCAAAAAAAACAAAAATATATTTTGTCTGTTTGGGTTATTGATAATTATTTTTTATAATTATTATTTACAGCATATATGTCTTGGAAATTATATTAAAGTTATATAATCACTGTTATAATAAGTAAGGTTGTTTGTCATAAGATTTATTTAATATATAATTTTGTCAGTAGTATGATGTGAGGACTCCAACTCACTTTCAAGGTCATCCCAATGTCTAGATTAAATAAAGGTTAATTGAATTATTTTTTTTTAAATTAAATTTAATTATTTCTATTAAATTTTTTAATTTTATTAATTAATTATTTTATTAAGTTTTTATTTTAATTAATTACTTTAGTTAATTTTTAATTTATTACATTTAATTAATTAATTATTTTATTAATATTTTATTTTAATTTTGCGTTATTTGATTTTATTTACGTTATTTATTTATTTTTTTCTTAATTATTTTTGTTTTTTTTATTTATTTTTTTTTAATTATTTTTTTTTATTTTTATTATTATTTTTTACATATACATTTAATATATTCTAACAAGATTGTAAATTGTAACAATAATATTTCAATTTGAATAAAATTTTAATTAGTAATTATTAGAATTATTATAAAATAACGCTTTGTTAATTTAAAATAAAATATTTACCGTTCTTTCCTTCCAACATGGCGCGTAAAATTTGATTTTGTTCTCTGTCCATTCTGAAAATTAGCGATTTGAAAAATTGATTTTGTAAAAATATTTTTTAAAAGTGACACATTTGAAAATTGTAAATGCTTTTATAGAAAATGAATATTTTCCTGTCCAATTAAAATCAAGGAAGGGGTAGGAAAATAATAAATATATTACGTTGCAGTATTTTAAAACTGTATAAAATTAATTAAGAAAAAAAAATAAATAAAGAATAAATAAAATTAAATAACGTAAGTAATTAAAATAAAATATTAATAAAATAATTAATTAATTAAATGTAATAAATTAAAAATTAACTAAAGTAATTAATTAAAATAAAAACATAATAAAATGATTAATTAATAAAATTAATAATATTAATAAAAAAAATAAAAATAAATAAATAATTAATTAATTCAGTGTAATAAATTAAAAATTAACTAAAGTAATTAATTAAAATAAAAAATAATAAAATAATAAATTAATAAAATTAAAAAATTTAATAGAAATAATTAAATTTAATTAAAAAAAAATAAATATATAAATAATTCAATTATCCTATATTTAAACTAGACATTGGGATGACCTTGAAAGTGAGTTTGAGTCCTCATATCCTACTACTTTTGTCTTTCTTTAATTTATATTTTGAAGCTACTTTAAGTGACTCGACTTCTGCAGAAATTGACATGTGGAAAGTTTACATGCGATGTATAATTAAGGATATATAATTTCCGTATAATGATAAAAATTGAAAAGTAATTGTAATTTTTAAATATTTATTTACTAAGATTCTCTAATAATATTTCTCGATGTGATCGGTAATAATATAATATTTCATTTTACCCTTTCATATTTTAAGTCGAATTTTTAAGGTTTTGTATTATTAGAAGCTGCTAACAAAAGCTGCTAAATCCGGTACAAAAGTTAACGTCATAATTCCAAGTATTTATTTAAAGAAATATTTTATAGTTTCCAAACAAATTTTCAGCGTTGAATAAAATATTTCAAAAACCGTTTATCAAAATTTCGATATTTAAAATATATTTTTTTAAAATGATTTACTAATAAAAGTTTGTCTAATTTTTTAATTTAAAAATTTCAATTTAAAAAATTCAATTTAGAAATGTTTTTAAAAGTAATTTTAAATAGTCAATTATTTATCATTTAAAATTATTTTAATAAATCATTGAAATATTTAATTCTCAGCTGAAAACACTTGACATGTATAAATAGAAGTATGATTTTTGATAATGTATTTCGGAGATTTTTATCACTAAGACTCAAACCACGATGAATTTTTATGTATATTTTATAGTATAAAATAGATTTGTGTTGAATAAATGTAAAATATTGCACTACTTTCCACATTTTATCACAATTGAGAAACATTAATTCCATGATTATTTCCTGGAATTTTTTATCAAGTTTCAAATTATTGAAACCACCAGGGATTTGGTATCACTTTTGCTTTCTCTTCAAACGTCTTAATTCACTAACTATTTTTGTCTGAGAGGATGAATGCGTGTGTGGAAGGAAATAGCAAATGGTCAGATAATCAATGTAACATTTATCAGATTTATATGATACTGGATTGATTTGAGATTTTTTGCTTATCATCTTCTTCTAATATATAAAGATGAAAGTTTGTTTGTTTGTTACCCATAGAATTCCCCACCGTTGGACCTAAGGTTTGGACCTCGTTTGACTAACCAGTCATTTCGTTAACGCTATGCAAAAAAATAGAGTGAGTCCATAGATAGGAGATAATGTCAAATGTAACTTCCCCTATACTTCTTTCTCTTGTGCCGAGGACAAAGAAACAAAATACCATCACTTTTCTAGTTTCTCTTGACTTCTGTTATAGAGCTGTCGCACTAAGGATATGTAGTACATGTTTTTCTCGCAAAAATTGGACAGCAGTCATGGATAGGCTGCATCAACACTATCAAAAACATGTCGCCATAACAAATTGAAAATGTAATGATTGAAATAAAAATATTAATGCAATAAAACAAAAAGGCGGCACCCCTTAAAACCCAATAGGAGTATTTACCATATCAATATAAATATATATGGACTTGCTTTGAGTTAGGTGTCTTGTGGGTTTGCATTTGAGAATAGTTACTAATTATTGTTTCTATGAATACTGTATGTAAAATCCTGGACAGAAAAACAGATCTAATTTTTGAAAGCCAGAATATTTAGCTTAGATTCTAGTAATCACAAAACAATATATAAATCTTAGAAACTGCAGTATGTCAGCATTTAAAGTCAACGAAGAACATAAACATCCTGAAATTGCTTTATTTCAAATGAAGAAGGACTTAGAGCGCAGTTTAAAATTCTGCCAAAAGAGATCATACTGCAGTTTCTCCAACAAAAAATAAATTTTTATTCGATTATCACCTTAAACAATGAAATATAAAAATGTATTGACAAAGTATTAACAAGAATATTAATATTTTATTTGGAATGATATGAAACATTTAGAATTATTTGTAATTTTCACATTTAATAATACATTTAAACAAATTAATGAAAATATTATTTGTTTTACTTTCAAAAAATATTAGGCAGAGCTGAATAAATCTAACTTTTATCTTTGGATGCGAGGAACGAAATGCCGTTATAATAGGATAAAAGAAAATAATAACAACTTTATATTACAATAAACCGAATTAAAACAATGAAAAAACATATTTTCGTTACATTTATTATCAAAATTTAATTTATTTAATTATGAAAAAAGAATCAGCTCATTCTGTCTTGTTTGATATAATAAATAACTAGTGCAATATTCTTTTTATTGTTTTCCAGCTTCATAAATATATTTTATGTATTTCTGTTGTGTCAAACAAATTGTAAAAATTTTGTTTTCAGGAAACGAATACAGAGGATAACAAAAGGGCAAAGAAATTTAAATGCTGCTTGGAAAATCTTTCAAAATGAATTTTTATATTCAACAGATGTCAATTTGTAAAATAAATATTGTAATTTTGTCATAAATAATTTTTAATATCTGTTGGGGTTGTTAAATTTAAAATTATTATAATTTCTATATAATTAAAAAGAGAACATTGCAAATTTCAAAATCAAGAAATCATAGAATTAAAATCTGAGAAAAGGGTCAGATGCAAGTGAGATGATGGGAAAGATCAAGTGACGAAATGATTGTGAAAATAATACGCAGGCAAAACATCAAGTGAAATTAAACTAAAAGTACGTCAAAACAACAATTAAACATATTTAAAAGAGCATACCTAACACCAAAATAATAAACACGAAATTAAAGTAAAATAAAACAAAAGCAAGAAGTATGTCAAGAAAATGAACTCAAACATAGCATAGACACATAACAGAAGTAAACAAAATGGATTCTGGAAAACTGTTGATATTGAAGATGAAAAAGACCGAATGCTGGAAAGAAAGTACATCATTGAGTTAATGGAAACAAGAAGAGAGTAAGTTGTATAATTCTTATTGTTGTGAGAAACAGATAGTTTTCTTAGTGGAGAAGTATATCAATCACTACTTAAAGAATGTGGTTTGTCACTACCATTTGATAATGACGTCGGTGATGTTGAGGAATCTGATTCTATTCCATTTGTCAAGTATCACGGTTTGACTAGTTAAATGACAGACATTATTGATGAATCTTTTGAAAAATCTATTGATGAAAGACTCGAATTGTCTTTCGATGCAATTAATAAATTAGTTGTTCAAAGTCGAAATTATGCCAAAGCTACTGTTCGAATTTAACGTTATGGAATTGCGCTCAATGAATATTTACGAGGATTGGACATATTATATGCTATGCCGTTAAAGACTGATGACGAGGAGAAAATTCGATGGGGTCATATTGTGAAATTATATTTGAACTGGCTCATTGTAATTTGAAATTAAACCGGGAACCATCCGCAATTAAATGTTGCAATATGGTGCTTGCTAAGCAGCCGGTGAATGCAAAAGCAGTTTATCGAAATGGAAAGATTCTGATGATTATTGGTGAATTTGAAGCTGGTATTTCAAAAAATGGTCAAACTCGAGAGAATTCTTTGTTGGCTTATACACTTGGAGTCAAGCAAATGATAGTTTATGTAAATAAAATTTTGATTCGTACTTTATTTAAATTTGATTTAATCAATGAGTAATAGGATAATGGAAAAAGACTGCCACAAAGGAGTCGCATGGTCAAATAGAAATGACTTGGTTAAAACGCCATGCTATTAATTTAACTATATAAAGGAACTCAAATTTAGAAACAATCGGAATTTTGCATCATGTAAAGACGAAAAAAACAAGAATAGAAGTAGAAGGATGTGTCACCACTGGCACATGTCACCTCTAGCACACCCCCACCCCCCCGGGGGGTAAAAAAATTTTTTTTCAAGGTCAAATTTTAAACAAAGACATATGACTCATCAAGGTCATTTAAACAAAGACCATGACTCATCCTATGACTCATCAAGGTCATTTTCAAGGTCATATGACTCATACTATGACTCATCAAGACCATTTTCAAGGTCATATGACTCATAGTATGACTCATCAAAATTCTCAAGGTCATTTAAACAAAGACCATGACTCATCCTATGACTCATCAAGGTCATTTTCAAGGTATAAAAACCCTGTAACATTTAAATTTAATCATTATTCACTATGACCAAGAAAATTTCATGCACCGAAAAACCTAAAGAAATGGTACAACCAGTTCAAATGTTCCACAACTACAAAATGTATTTTTTGAAAGAAGAAATCAATATGAAATTGGTTGCACCAGTCAAGCTAATTCCAACTAAATTTGAATTCTTATCCGGCACGCTTTCAATGATTGATGTCAAAACTATTGATGATGTTTTTAAACGGATAGATTCGAATCTATCGTGTAATCAACATGCATGGTTCAACAATAGATATGCAAGATTTTATGATGCTTTTGATGAAATCAGTTTCAAAGAAAATGAAAATTGGTATATAACAATTGCAATCCAGGGATATAAAGTTGATAATAATGATGTATATTCTCCTATTTGGAAAATTATGTCTGCTAGACTTTCACAAATATTTTAATGTTATATTTAATAAATGTATTAGTCAGATTTGTTTTTCTCTTTATTAATTGCAACATAAATGCAAACGACATGCAAATTTAACAAAGAAAATCTATAAACAAACTTATAATATAGTTTTAAAGTGATGAAAATGACTGCAGAAAAAGGTTAACATGATTAATTAATTACCGAATTATTTATTATTTAGAATTTTTAATCAACTTTTTGTTGGAAAAGTTAGCAGAAATATCTGGTGTGAAAATTGAGGACATATTATCTATTACAAATGCCTTAAATATCGGCTGGATAGTTGAGAGTCAAGATACAGGATTTGATGATGAGGAAGAAACTCAAGAAACCGATACTCAAGAAATTGATGAGGAAATCTATGAACCTATAGATGAACCTATAGAGGAACCTATAGAGGAACCTAAAGATGAATCTAAAGATAATATTACGAATGATTGTATTGATCATGTCGTTGAAAATATAATGAAATGTGGAGATGACGACTGCGAATGTGTTAATTAATAAATCTTAGTTAATTAGTGTTTGTAAATTTATTTAAAATTTTATTTAAAAATCAAACAAAATAACTATATTAATTTTTATTTAAAAAATCTGGATAAAATATACAAAATAGCAACACCTGTTGCAAGTTTTATATAGTTTTTAAATTTTCTTTTCTGATCGTCTATTTCCTTCGCATTTCTGGGGAGTTGATTGAGTACGCCCCATCCGCCATTGGCTTCAATCCATGGTTGAAACTTTGACTTGATTATCTAGAAAATAAATATTAATAAAATATAGATTATAAAAGTATTACTTCTTGAGACCACTGATAATAGTGCTCGGAGTCCCATAGACTTTTTTCAATTATTATCTTCATATAAGCGAACCCTACTAGTATTCGGGTCCACTTCATCTCCTCGTCGCATAGGCAGTTAAAAATCCTATTAAAATAGAATTTTTTGGTTTCGAGACAATCGGAATTGATCACATCCTCATAATCAATGTGATTACCTTCTATGATCTTTTCGGTCCGATCGACCAGGAAACTGAGGCTTTCCATAATATTCTTGTTGACGAGTTCTCTTAAAAGACTTTCCATAAAATGAGACATTTTTACAATAATTTAAAATATGATGTTTTATTTATACTAATACCGTATGATTTTGATTGGTTGATAGACTATAAATGTAAAAGAAAAATTTTGATTTGATACACCATGAAAACTATATTCATATTGCTAATTATTATAACGAGTGTGTGCTCACACAATACAACAATAACAGTGGAGTCTTTTAATAAATCAATATGTGTTTGTCCGAATACAGCCAAGTTGATGGATATTTTATATATTCTCGACAAACCAAAATGGTCAAAGCATCCAGGAAAAAGAATATCTCAAAGATTGGAGAATTTAGAAAACAGTTATGAACTATCATTTGAATATATACAAAATATAAAATTTAATTTGATTGATCTTATTATGGTTTTCAATAACTCTATTGTTGAAAATAAAAAGAATATGAAAATTATTGATAAGAAGCATGATTATTTGTTAAAAAAGATTGAATTATTATTAAGAGAAATTCAAACAATCAAAGGATCAATAGAATATCTGAAAATCAATTCAAAGTTACTAATTTCAAACAATATTGCTGCGAATAGTAGTACATCAATATTTAGTTTACCTTTGTTAATTTTACATTATTTTATTGTTTAAATAAATGTATGTTTTGTTGATTTGTTGATTTGTTGAGCGTGACCAGTACCCTTGTGAGCATTACCCATAGGGGGACAAAATATTTTGTCGAATAGACTCGGAGTATATAGACTCGGTGTATATAGATTAATAATAATAATAATAATAATAATAATAATAATAATAATAATAATAATAATAATAATAATAATAATAATAATAATAATAATAATAATAATAATAATAATAATAATAATAATAATAACATGATATATAGCTCATTCGAAAGGTCTTGGATTGAGCTTTAAAATGAGCTATCGATTATTATTTTTCGTTGGCGGGAACTTTGAAATATTTAAAAATAAAATAATAATATTTTTTAAAAATAATAATAAAAATAATAATATTTTTTAAAAATAATAATATGACCTTGATGACTCATCGCGATGACTCATATGACCTTGGAAATGACCTTGATGAGTCATCGGATGACTCAGATGACCTTGAAAATGACCTTGAAATTTTTTTGCCCTTGATGAGTCATCCTATGAGTCATATGACCTTGAAAAAAGTTTTCGAGGTCATATGAGTCATAGCATGAGTCATATGACCTTGAAAATGACCTTGATGAGTCATAGAATGAGTCATGGTCTTTGTTTAAATGACCTTGAGAATTTTGATGAGCCATACTATGAGTCATCTGACCTTGAAAATGACCTTAATGAGTCATAGTATGAGTCATATGACCTTGAAAATGACCTTGATGAGTCATAGGATGAGTCATGGTCTTTGTTTAAATGACCTTGAGGATTTTGATGAGTCATACCATGAGTCATCTGCCCTTGAAAATGACCTTGATGAGTCATGTTCTTTGTTTAAATGACCTTGAGAATTTTGATGAGTCATCGGATGAGTCATGGTCTTTGTTTCAATGACCTTGATGAGTCATAGGATGAGTCGTGGTCTTTGTTTCAATGACCTTGATGAGTCATCCAGTGATCTTGATGAGTCATGGTCTTTGTTTCAATGACCTTGATGAGTCATAGGATGAGTCATGGGCTTTGTTTCAATGACCTTTATGAGTCATATGTCTTTGTTTAAAATTTGACCTTGAAAAAAATTTTTTACCCCCCCCCCGGGGGGTGTGCCAGAGGTGACATGTGCCAGTGGTGACACATCCTACTACTAATAGATAAAAGGGAAATTGGTGATATTAGACTCTAATAATTAGACCATAGATAAAAGAAAAGAGAATCAAGTTAAATCAAAGGATTTAGGAAAAAGGTGATTATTATTGTAAAATGTGCAGAACCAAAGCGGGTCACAATGAGACATACTGAATAATCAGAATAAACATTTTATTGTGATATTTTAGAGTTTTGTGAAGTGTAGATTTTAAGAATGTGAATACAAATATACGTTGAGTATTGTTTGTCTAATTGTTTTTACAGAACACGTAAACATAAATCTCAACTACACCTAAAGGTATTTTATACTTTTGTTATGTTTAATAGCTTCAGTACTAAAATATAAATGTATTTCAATAACTCATAATTCTTTAGAAATATATCATTATTTATCTTGCCATAATAATAAGAAATAAAAACAATTCGTTTGTTATTCAACCCTGTCATGACTAGGAGACTCATATGTGATAATAGAAACATTGTTGATGGTTGTTGGTATTTGTGTTGTTAGAAATTTGAGCCTAAAATAGTTTAAATGCACATTACCCATGGCCCACTGGACATTAAGAGAACGAGCTTCTAGTGTCCTATATCATAAAAGAGTGTAGTTTAGAAGTTGATTTTACATACGTTGTCTTTATGCACTATAAATGATTTATATTACAGAAAATGAAAATTGTTCAGCACTCACGGTCCACTGGACTCTAGTGCGAAGAACCCTTAGTGTTGTGCATTCAGACTTTGGAATTACGAGCGGTCAAAAGATCGCAGTCCCCGATCTACTTGTATAAATTTAATCGCCGTGGTATTCAGCAAAAAGACAAAAAACTATTCAACAATTTATTAACCATTATACAATAACAAAAAGATATACATACTACTAAATTGTCATAAATTAGCAAAAGAGTTTTTGTTTTAATTTGTGACTAAAATTCACAAATCGATAAAAATGTGACTAATTTTGGTGTGCGAGTATGTGTGCGTAAAACAAATTTGAATTATTTTAATTCTACTTAATTTTGAATTTTAATATTTATCAAATTTGATGGCGATTTTTTTGTAATTTATTATTTTGTTTTGTGATTTTTATATTTCATTGATTTTTGATTAAATTTTTTTCCCGCGTTTTCTAGAATATTCTATGTTGTTTTAGAGATTTTATTAACTAATTCCTATTTATTTTAATTCTAGTTTTAATTTTAGTTTTTTGGTTAATTTACTTAAATTTTTATTTTTAGCAAATTTCTATTAGTTACTTGGCGGCATAATAGATTTCGCCATTTTTATGGAATATTCTAGTTTTCTTTTCATTTTTATTGTAAAATTGTTAGCCCTAATGTTATTTTGTGGATATCTTTCTAGTTTCTATTCCTATCTCTCCTCATCTTCAATAATTCAAATTTGCCTACTTTTGTTATATATCTATGGTGTTTTATTTTGTGGATTTCTTGCCTTTGTTTCATATTAGTTTATGTTGGTGTGGAGTGAATTTTATTTATTTATTTAATTGGTTTTGAACTCAACGTAATGTTATGTCTGTGCGTTATTCTGTGCGAGGTCTCTCAGTCACGATTCAGTCACTTGGGTTCAAAGTCAGTTTTAGCCAAAAAATATTCTGTTTTTTGAATTGTGTCCCAGAGAGCAGAATAGATGATAGTTTGAAGGAGCTGTCAGATGAATACGGACGAGGATGTGATAAGACTTATCAGCTTAGCTACATGAGTTTTCGTCCTGAGTCGTTTTATCCATATGCTTTTTCGCATTATCTTGTTTTAAGATTACCCATTTCCGAATGACCAATGATTGCCACAAAGATGTCAAAGCCTGATTAAGCCGTTCTAATTGTTCACAGTAAATGTCTCTTATAATTGTCTGGCCAGGTTTATGGAGCTCATAATGATTATGGCAACCAAGACATACCAAAAGTATAAAACACCTTTGGGTGTAGTTCAGCTTTATGTTTACGTGTTCTGTAAAAACAATTAGACAAACAATACTCAACGTATATTTGTATTCACATTCTTAAAATCTACACTTCACAAAACTCTGAATATCACAATAAAATGTCTATTCTGATTATTCAGTATGTCTCATTGTGACCCGTTTTGGTTCTGCACATTTTACAATAATAATCACCTTTTTCCTAAATCCTTTGATTTAACTTGATTCTCTTTTCTTTTCTCTATGGTCTAATTATTAGAGTCTAATATCACCAATTTCCCTTTTATCTATTCTTGTTTTGTTCGTCTTTACATGATGCAAAATTCCGATTGTTTCTAAATTTGTGTTCCTTTATATAGTTAAATTAATAGTATGACGTTTTAACCAAGTCATCTCTATTTGAAAATCATTGCCTCTCAGCCTTTTTCATTTTCTCGTCATTGAAAGAAATAATTAATTGTCCCACCGTGCGTCTCCTTTGTGGCAGTCTTTTTCCGTTTTCCTATTACTCATGCTGTCATGATGATGATTTTCTAGAATCCATTTTGCTTACTTTTATTTGTTTACTAAACTTGGCTTTCCCTTAATTAGTTAACGATTGTCTATTTTCATACGTCTCCTTGCATTTGACCCATCCTGGTGAGTCTATTCTCCCCATGATCTTCTCCATTATCTCATCTGCATCTCACCATTGTCTTCAAATTTTAATTCGATGATTTCTTGATTTTGAATTTCTCAATATTCCTTTTTTAATTACATAATTCTAAATTTAACAACCCCAGCATTTAGGTTTCAGAATTTACTTTTGTCGGTAGAAATCCATTGTTTTTCTTTTAATACTTGAATGGAGAACCAATTTTTCCTCACTAGTAACAACACGATGCAATAATTTACTCATTCTTTTGTATAGCTAAAAACGAATTAGAAATTGTATGGTGTCTGTTACTGGGTAAAAACGGCCCATGTGTGGGGTCAATTATTACGTAATATTATGTATCTGGCAGCCTCAAATCCAACTACACCAATTATCTGATAAGCTCAAATCACAACGGTCAACGGATCACAAACATTTAGTTTGTCTCATTCCATTAATTTATTTATTATTTTATTGAATAATTGTTCTTTCTCATCATTTAAGAAATATTTAAAAGTGAAATATTTGGAATAAAATGAACACAAAAAATAAAATCACTAAACAAACATTTAGTTGAAGATTGACAAATTCTTCAATGAACAATTTAAGTGAAGAGCCGTATATTTAAAGTACAAATTATTTAGTAAAACAAATTTATTAAGTAAATCACAAGTTTTTGTTTTCCTCAATACGTTAGTAATATACGAAATAGAAGAGAATAAAATTTTTAAATAATATCTGATTTAAATTTCTCTCACTTCTTTTTATTTTATACATAAAATTGTCATTAAAACCACATAAAATTTCGAAAAAAAAATGATTTTTACAAAATATAATTTAATTTCAAAAAAATTATTTTGAAACAACTAAATAACTTTTTATGATTGCAATTTTTTCTAATTAATTAATTATTCAAATCAAAATTTATTTTTCATCTCAGAGAATTATTTTTTTTTTAAATCAAATCTAAATTTATCAATTAATCAGATTTGAATAAAACAAAATCTGAAAGAAAAGCAGATAAAAATGTCAAAATAAAAATACCAAAAAAATTTTTTTTCATGAGAATTTACTTTGATTAATTTATTATTTTGAATTTGTTTCTGTTTTAATAATAAAATTAAAACAACAGAAAATGAAAATTTATTCGTTATCGATTAATTATTGGCCATATTGTTTGATTATTGGAAACTGTCAAGATAATCGATTGTTACAATAATTAGTTTAAAAAATTGATAATTTCTTAGTTAATCAAATCTACCATCGGCGATAGATTAATCTTTTCAAGTTCATTTTTCAATTAATTATTGGGAATATTTTAAGGAAAATAAATAAATCATTAACTTAAAGATAAAATACATATTTGTTATTTTTTTGTTTTAATTTGTACACTTTTTTTGAATCTATTTTAATAATAATATATTTCTAGATATTTCCAGAAAACAAATGATTAAGGTTTATTATAAAATGTAATTTTCTTTTTAATATTATATCGAAAGAAAAAAATATTCCAATGTAAATGTTGTCCATTTTCCTTGATCATTTTAAATTTTATATTCATTGCTTGTGCTGAACATCATTGATGACAAAATTAAAGTTAATTTAATTATTTTGGATTTATGTTAATATTTCAAAATTTTATGAATTTACACAAAATAAATTCTGAATATTCAAACAATTTGCAAACCTTACAATACAAAGACTTTATTACAATTTAATAATCATAAATTTAAAATTTTTCCAAATCAAATTCCTGCCATTATTAATGAATTAAAATAAATATTCATTACTATAAATATTAATATTAACTAAAAGTGACATTCCAGTCGATAGCAACACTAACTTTGGTAGATTTCTAGACAATTTTAATTTAAATTTATTTTTAGAAAATGTTAAGAAAAATCCAATTTTTTAAAACCAAATAAAATTTAATTTTTTAATTTTAAATATAATTCGGGCTTTAGAAAAAAAATTATTAATAAAGAAAATCGTATTTATTGTGTTTAAATATTACTTTTAGTCAACATTTGTATTATAAATTATATTTTATTAATTTTCAGATATTTTAGGAATTTTATGGAATTTATTTTATAATTATTTTGGAATTATTTTGATATAATGTAAGTCAGATATATATTTATTTATAATTAAATAATTAAATCAATCGTCAAAAATGAATTTTTCTAAAATATTTCTAAAACAAATCAGAAATTCCAATGAATATTTAACTTAATTTTAACTCAAAAATAATACTTACGATGATATTTCGTCATTTTCATGACAATTTAACGTAGTTTCTTTAAAAATACATTTAAAGACATTTTCAGCGATCATTTTTTTCTAAAAATGGTCTAAAATAAAGTTATTACAGAAGCGTATCTCAGTGGCGCATTTCTATATATCGAAAGTTTGCGTATGTTTTTTAGTATGTGTTGTATTTGTGTGCAGTATTTAATTTTTATACAACTTTTTAGATTTCTATAGTGTAAGATGCATCTCATTGCACTTTTAATGAGAACACCAGCGTGAAATCAAAGTAAGTATGTATGTTTCTATAATGTAAGATTATTGAGTTTTTTTTATATTATAGGAATCGTATCTCAGTGGTGTTTGGTAAACACTTAATTCCTAAATATAAAAGTTTCTATAATATACGTTGGTGTGACACCAGTTGAGGTGACTCACCATTTATGAAAAAATGAAGTGTGTAACTTCGTTTATTCAATTTTATAAATGGTTTTCAAGTAACTTTTTTAATTTTAAGTAGCTTTTAAGCCTTGAGTTCATTATTCAAGTTCTTAAATATTACTTTTAGTAATCATTTATAATATAAATTATTTTTAATTAATTTTCAGGTTTTTTTTAGGATTTTTATAAAATTTTATGAAATTATTTGGAATTATTTCGATATAATGTAAGTCAGATATATTTTTAACTATAAAAAAATTAATTAATCGTCAAACACAATTTGAATTTCTTCTAAAGATGTATAAAAATTGGATTCTACGAAATCCAACAAATTATTTCCCTGTTTTTCTGAAATAATTTCTTTTCCCTTTGCAAATTTTTATATATTTTTATATCTGTAAATTATTGTTCCAATCGATTTTTTGGTGATTCCATGAAATCTTCGTAATTCTTCGTAATTTTCAACATTTTCAAAGGCATTAATTAGTCAACTTTTTTCATGTTCTGTAATTCTATGAAAATATTATATTTTTTAAATAAGTTATTAATTTTTTTCTGCAAATTCAAAGATATCGAAGGACCTTTTTCAATATTTTAAATTTCACCTTCACAGAAAGACAGCGTTTGACAGGAAATATCTGATATGCTGTAAAATATTTTAATTATTTGTAATTTAATGAATTAATCTTACATTATCAAACCTTCACCTTCGCAAAAAGGCAGCGTTTTCAGAGAAATATCTGAAAAGCTAAAGAAATGTATTGAAAATAATATGTTAACAATATATTAATAACTTTTAAATTTTGAAGCGAAAAACGCTATAAAAAATTTGAATGTATTTTTTATTATGTGTCCTGTGCTTGTATGTAAAATTATTTTTCTGTCATTTTTTCAATTTCTATTTAAAAACTTAAGTTTTGAAACATTAAATTTTTACACACAGGTAAGTTTGTCTGTTCCTATACACCAGTGTTTCTCAGACTTTTCTCGCTCGCGGCACACTAAAAAATTAAAAAAAGCTCACGGCATACCTGCCCAAAAATCAAATATTTTTACATATTTTTTGACTTTCCAATGATATATAAAAAAGCTACTTTTTAGTCTATACTAATTAAATATGATTACGAGAGATTTTTATAATAAAGACAATTTTTAGTAATTTTGATCCACAGAAGCGACTTTTTCATAGTGAAAAACTTGATAGTTTTTGTAAATTTTTTTTATTACCAACTTTTTTGAGAAAAAAAGTCTCGCGGCACACCGTTTGAGAAACACTGCTATATACTATAACTTTATCGATTTTAATAAAATATATTAAAATATGCATATAAACTTTTGATATTAAAAATATTGCATGGAATAAAAGCATTATAAAACTTCATTGTTTAAAATTTATTAAAATAACATCGTGGTAAAAATTTTTAGAATTTGAATAGGACAACTATACTTTGAGTTGTATAGCAAATGACGACAAAACTTCTTAAGATTTATTTATAAAAATATTATAAATTTAATATTTCCATAGAATTTCAGATATTTATGTTGAAATGCTGCCTTTTTGTGAAGGTGAAATTTCAAATATCGAACCAGGTCCTTCTGCCTCTCGATTTTGTGAAAAAAATTGAAAATTATTTTTCACCTGACACATATTAACTATGTAAAATAAAATACTTTTGTCTGTATTAAGTAATAAAAAGTGTAAATAAATTATTTAATCCATTGTTACAAATGGCTAACTGTAAATTTATTGGCGTGATTCTGAATTGCATGTTATTAAGAGCATAATAATATAAAATAGATAAAATAGACAAATATTCTAGGACAGCAGCGATGTTAGATTATGTTAAAAAAATTAATTTTCAAGATTATATTTTCCTATGAAAATGTTTACCAGAATTATATTTAATAAATTCTAATTATGTTTCTTAGTATGTTCTCTTAACTTTACACTGGATATACAAAAAGCACATTAGGCACGCTACCTAGGGCTATAAATTATAAGAAATAATTATGGGTGGCAATCGCACAAAACTTTGGTCTTTGATAAGTCAAAGAGAAAATTGAAAAGCAAAATAAAAGTTGAACAAACTATAAAAAAACAATCTTACTTTAAGCCACTCTCAAACTTTTACAATGAAGATATTTTCCTTCTAAAAGCAATGTGTTTTTAACAGCTCCGTCATTTCCAAATGCAGTTTTCTAGTTTAAACTTCTAGTCTGAAATTGCTACAGATATTGAACTTGAGCCATTTGGAAATACGACTATTTTCACTAGCAGTACTTCACCAATCGGCAATGATCCTTGCAAATGGAATATAACGGAAACAACGATTAATTTAATGGAAAATTTTGGTTTCAAATCAAACAAGGCTGTAGATTTAAGTAATGGAAAACAAATTACGTTAGTCGAATATGCAGAATTATTCGAAACAATTAGAAAATGAAGACATTAGTGAAATAGATTATTTATCATATTCAGAGTAAAATTGCATTTTTTGTTATTTGTTTAAAGGTAGTAATTCTTTTACTGAATCTGGTGATTGATCAGGTTGGAAAAACTATTAGAATCCCACGAAAATTTATTAAATTGGTGAGTCAATTTAATGATGTACACACTAACCACCACTATAGAAAATGTATCTCAGTGGTGTTTGGTGTATTCAAGTGTCTGCCAAACTGTGTGCCGAAGTACAGTAGTGTGTTGTGAAATATTTAGGATAATTTTAATCTACAATTAAAAAATTAGCCAGCAAGCATAAAGATAGGAAAAATTATTTGATCGGAACAGAGTAAAAAATATTCTTGTATATGTTTTATGAATATATATTTTTCGATGTAAAAAAATATTTTTATATTATTTTATGAAAGAATTGGGGACCGTGAAATTTAGTTTAAATTTAAGACACAATTATATAAAGTTTGGAAACCAATGTATTAATCAGTATAATTTGGTGATATCAGGTGGTTTTCATGTTATATTTGTTAGCGTCTTCTTCTAAATTCACGTTTTCAATAAAACATATATTTTATTACACAATATTTAAAAAAGTTAGGAGAATCCAAATTATGCAATTTTTCTTGAAAGGATCTTTTTTATATTCATTCAACATACAATTTTTAATTACTGTATTTTTTTATTCTAATTTTGAATATGATTTTAACTATTCTAATTATTAAAAGTTTTACTTGATAATTATTTTTACTTTAAAAGAATTGTTTCCTCTATAAAAAACTTCTTTTATTACAATTAATTTATAGAAATCTTTAGAGTATTTTTAAACATCTCACAATATCTGTAATAAATTATTTTCTGTTATCAAAAATATATATCTTTTTGATTGAATTTAAAATTTTTACAAATAAATAATTTAGAGAATTTCAAAATGTTAAAATTAAAATTTCTTTAAAAAATAATATTTTTAATGATTGTGAATTCTTGTTGAAATTTATTTAATTTTTTTCGACAACTTTGACAGAGAATTCTTTAAGAAATTCCCAAAAAAATAAATAATCTCAAATTTGGGAACTTAATAAGAAAATAAAACATGTCACGTTGCTTTCTCAAAATATCATGTTTCGATTGAAACAACTAGTGAAAATAATTTATCTTATTGACATTCGTTTCCTAAAATTTTATTTATATTATATTCAAAATTAAACCGAAAAATATATTTGGCAAAATTGATTAGTAGAAATTTGAGTTAGAAAGCATAAATCAAAACAAATTTTAGTAATTACGATTAAATTAAGGAATATTAGAAATAAATTTTTATAATTCCAAATTATTTCCTATTACGAAATTGGGTTACAAAATTCTCATTTTTATGAATTGTTTTAACTTATACTTTTTGGTTAGTTTATAATAGAAATCGGTCATCATATTTTACATTATATCTGACTTCCCAAAATGAGAACACTTTAAGGAATGACATATTTTGCAAATTATTATTATTATTAAAATCTAAAAATATTTCTCCTAAATGCACAGGAATTTATGACCTCAAACTGATCTAGGAAAATGAAATAATAATAATGATAATAATAATAATAATAATAATAATAATAATAATAATAATAATAATAATAATAATAATAATAATAATAATAATAATAATAATAATAATAATAATAATAATAATAATAATAATAATAATAATAATAATAATAATAAAGTAATGGTGTAAAGTTTTTTTGTCGGATATCTCACTTGAATCCCTAGAACCGTTGTTAAATATGAAAAATGTGCTTGGGTTGAGAGACAAAATAAACTTATATAAAGAATTAAAAGTTTTTCCAGTGGTTTTGCAAACTTCAAGTTGTAAACTATATGAGAATCGACTACTGAAATACATCCAAACCAACAACTCCTTCAAAATTCCTTATTTCTCTTTGCCTATTAGGCTCTGGCCAATCTTAATTTAAATTGGATATATGGTCTTCTGAATCACTTGAATTTGGAAGAAACATTACTTGTCATATTCGCAGTAAAAATTCAGATTCATTACTATCACAGTGTTCATAATCGCTGGGCATATCTGAAAGGATATCTTCAAAATTCTCTTATAAATTTGTATCTTCTATTTTATCCATGTATTTAAATATTTCTTTCCGGGAATTAAAATTTATCTATGTAAAAATTTTTTTCTATTATAATCAAAAAACTTTTACAAACTAAATTAATCTCGAAACTTGGGCAAAAAATTCAGAATGTATGAAGCGTTTAAGTACAATTAATTGTAAAGCACAACTATCTTCACGCGGTCTGTACTGTACTGTAGTGGCTCAAAATTTTTTTTAACCATCGCACCCTAGGCAGATGTAATTTATGTCCCCCCTCTACACAGAAAAAGACCGAGGAGTACAACACGGTCTAAACAGAAAAAATCAATAATTTTATATTTAAAAAAATATATAAAATTTAACGGTCAAGGAAAACTTACTCAAATTACATTCACAAATAACTATTTTATTAAAACAAATTAATTTTTTAATGAATATTTGGTGCACCAATAAACTTTTTTAATAAAATACATTAAAGAAACTTCAAAATAAATACATATTTCAAATTTTAATATTATTCAACATTAATATTTAAATTGGTGAATTTAAAAAAAAATTCCAAAAGTACTAAAATGTTTTGTCCGTTTAAAAAAATTTTTATTTTATTTTTGTTGGTATGGAAAATTGTAAAATGGATTTTGGCAAACTAGGCGGTTATCTAGTTCGCCTTTATGGTAGAGCCACCACTGTCTGTACTGTGTTAACCTTTTGACCATGGGTAACTTTTATCACAACATATTTAAAAAGACATTTATTTAATGGATGTATTACCAGGAAGTTATAAAAGTTGCATTCAAATTTTGTCAGTGTATGAAATGTTTCAAAGCAATTATTTATACACAACCCAATATTACATAAAACACATTACTTATCAAACACAATACAATTACGTTGTGGTAGGCCCTGACCAAAATGTTCCTAACATTTTTTTGATAATGGAAATAAATTGAAAGACGCATTTTTCGGTTAGATGTCAGTTTTCAAATACCTCTCAGATCCAAAATTTTCGTAGAATTTATTCTCTAAAGCTGATGCCATAATTTAAATTTTTTTTGCATTTTGTTTAAATGATCACAAGAAAGCATTTTTCTTATATTTTTTTCAGTAAATTATTGTTACACCAATTTAACATTATTAATAATTTTTTATTTTATAGCATCATAATTAATAAAATTAGCGATACTTTTTTTGTATTAGTAGAATAATTGTAAAGAAACAGATGTAATAAGTCATTTATTATGTTTATAATTAGTCTGGGCAATAACCTAGTAGATTAGAACAGTTTATATATTTTATAATTACAATTCTCCCTATTTGGTCATATATTACGTATTCGGAATAAAATAATTATAAGAAATGTTTGTTTAAGCTAAATATAATTGATTATTATTATTAATATTTTTATGTTCTTGCATTATGGATGTACGAGTAATCCGTTTCTAATCTCAGTTTATTAATTGAGATTCTAGGGCAAATTATCAAAATCCTATAAATGAATTATATCATAATTATATGAAGAATCAGAAACTTGCAAAAGCAAACAATACTTAAGGAGCTCAAGCATTTAGGTTTCTTTATTTATCTAAAAAATAATGTTGTGATGCGGCGTAGAAACTTCAGGTATCGACTAAATTTAATCCGTGTTAGATCATGTGAAGAATAATTGAAGGTTTATTCAAACTGAATATATGGCGTAATGCACGAAGCAGTAAAAATATCACTATTGGGACATTATCACAAATTTCTCTTAAAAAGACAAAGTAAAATCAAATGTAAAAATTCCTAAATTATATTTAATAAAAACAATATCAAATACTAAACATTTTTACAAAATTAAATTATTAAACATCCACATTGCTCTCCTCTTTCTAAAATTTTTGCCATTCGTTCAGTCATTCTAGTCCTTTCCTTTACATTTCATACTTAGGTTTGTTCTGTTGTCCTTTACGAACTTATATATATAGATGTATCTATTTATGTTTTCTCTGTATTCTGAATCTTGTCTACTGATTTAACCCTAGTTATATCTTCCTTCTCCCATCCAGGTTTTCCCATGTGAATCTGTTTGCTTCAGGTTAACATGAAAATTAACACTTCTTTCGCCAAATAACTCAATTAAGTGGATAAATGCGTTGCAAGCTGTTGTCTCTTTTTTTCTCTTTACAATAAAACTGTTTTGAGATGTCCTTCTGCTTAGCTATGTATTTAGGCCAATTGTATATAGGGCCAAACTGATATTAATTCATTCTCATTATCTTATTAAATACAGTCGGTGTGTGCACATTTCTGTGCATTTGTTGTGCCTTATTGGTTATGAGCATCGCACGGAATTTCAATTGGATAATCTGTTAAATTATGACTTTTCTCGTTTCACATACATACACATGTATAATTTTCTTTATTAAATTTTTAATAGGAATTTTGGTTCTGGAATTAATCACTTAATTCCCTTGAATGAGATCTTTTCGTACGTTGAATGCGCTCAAATTGCCAATGACATAAATCACGCTTCGCTGTCTCGAATGGTAGTGTTTGATTTTATGATAACGCAATTGAATCTGACCAAACTACTACTCAATAAGGGTCACTGTCAAACTATGGACAATTTTATACATTTGTTCAACTATTTTTTCAACCGCTTTTGTACAAAAATCCTAGTATTAAGTGGTTAAAATTGATAAATTGAACTTCCAAATTAGGAATGATATCAATTTTTATATTCATAAACTTTTTTACACGCTTCTTAATCGCCCTATCATTGCAGTGCCACATTTTTCTTTAAATTTATTATTGCCGTCATTAGCTTCAGGGTTTTAAACGAATATTAGAATACAAAATCATGATACCTGCCTATTCAAAGAACATCATGGGAAAGACATATTGTTAAATAAAACAATGTATTAACTGAAAAAATAATATTTTGAAGGTAAAACAATGTCAACATTGCTTGTAAAATAGTAAATATGAAAAATAATAAATTAATAAAAATCCATTCATCAATTTAAAATTATTAATAATGAAAAACTAACTAGAAATTTTAACGTATGAAATACCTTGTGGATATTTTCTGTGGATATTTTTTAAAGAATAAAATTAAATTGTAAGTAATATTTTATTTTTGTTATTAGAAAGCTGTAAGTTCTCCAAAGCGCTATAAGTAAGCTTTAAAGACATTATATAAATCAGCCATGGCCAACCGGTGGCCCGCGAAGCGTTTTGATGTGGCCCGGGCACAATTTTAAACATCAAATCAATAACTGTCTTTTTTAGAATTCATATTCGAATTAAGCATGTTTTTAATTTTAAAAATTGATTCTAAGTTTACTTGAATCGTAAAAACGAGTTATATTTATTTAAATGAATTTATTGTGGTAGTATTTTTCCGAAAATTTGGCCCTTCGAACTGATATAAATGATTCGATAATGCTCTATTCCATGTAAAAATTTACACGTTGAAAGTGTACATACATTTTTTTGCTGTTGTTGGTGCTTAGGAGGTGTGTTGTTTAAATATTTTACTATTACTGAAAATTTATCATCAACTTTCTCCTAAGCGTCTTCATAATTATTATCTTATTCCACCATCCATGCAGTGGCGTAGCTAGAGTACTTGGCGCCCGGGGGCTAGGATATTTTTGGCGCCCTGGGCTTACTATAAAAAATTTTTTGTGATATTAAAATAGACTTATGTAAAAACGCCAAATATAAAATGCATATTAATAAATTCTAAAATAATATTTAAAAAAAATATAAAATATAAAATATAAAAATATAACAAAACTAGAAAAAAACTGGAAAACAGAAAAATAAAATCCCTTTTTCATCGTTTATTTTAAAAAATTTTCAATGCTTGGCTATATTTATATATTTTATATATATTGCGTTCAATCCGGCGCCCCAAAAATTGTGGCGCCCGGGGCAACTGTCACCCCTCGCCCACACCTCGCTACGCCACTGCATCCATGCACTTATGGTAACTACCATATTGGTAATGTGCATAGTCAATGAAAACCAATGAGTAGGTAAGCTTCCTTCTTGGAACTAGTCCTCATTCGTCTTCACCTTCGGGTTCCTGGCTGCCGATGTAATGATTTACGCTTCTTAGCTTCCAATATTCATTTACTTACTGCTTTAACCCTTTGACTAAATACCATTGAATATTATAACCTTCGAACTTATCAACACTGTGCATGGGTATGTTCATCTTTAAAACCTAGCTCATTAAACTCAGAATCAAATGTAACGCAAAATACATTTATTATCATATCACAATTAAATCATAATTACAGGAAATCAATGTCCCATTCGTCGATGTCCACGTTGAGATTTGGATAATCCAGCTCACCTCATTCCTCAGCTGGTTTACGAAAAATTTCTACTCTGTGCACAGTTCTGTAGGCCTTGTTTCTACAATCTCCGAAGGACCTCCGTCGTTAAATGCGCTTGATGCTCGGTTTCGCCGCTTGCGGATTTTCAACGGCCCCATAACTCGGACATGCTAGACCATCTCAGATACTTTCCTGCTGCAAGATCTCGGCTATCGTTACCGTACCCGGGAGAGATATCTCTGTTTTCTTTGTGCATGATTTTATATCTGCTTAGGCAAATTTGAGCAGTCTCATTGCACTGTAAAGGGGTTCAGAAAATCTGTACAAAGCGTCATACTCGGAGGCCTGCATCCATCAAACGGAAAATTTCTTTTCGCCCGTAGGAACAGTCATTAATCGGCAAGTCCGAAATCAAAACTGCTTGATTAAAAGTTGCTAGACTTCAGTTCAATACAAGTTTTATCATTTGTCTCAAAGTTTTAATTTAATAACCTGTGTCCCGACTCCTTTTCGCTTTTAGTTTCGTGTTTATATAGTCCTGTTTGTGTGTACGTGTTTTGGGTTAATCGTAGGTGGTTCGCCCCACGTTCTGGATTCCTAGAACCCAATAATTTCTTTTAAAATTTTTCTTTTACGCTATAGTTCTTTCTTATTTTTCTGATTATATTCCGGTTATTTGAATATAATTACTGATTGAATGTTCCAGTTATTTGGGTATAATTACTGGTTGAAAGTTTACAAGTTTTCCGAAAAAAAAATTTTTAATTAACGTTATTGAATTTTTTTAAAACTTTTTAATTTTTGTCGATTTTTGTATAGCGATAATTTACCATAGTAAATTATCGCTATATAGTTTTTTATTTCATTTTCCAGTGCAACCTACGCTCAACAAAATAAAAAGGCGTCGCAAAACCTTGTTTAAAAATAAAAAAACAATTTCTTCGAAAACATCCGTAATTAATTTTATATTTTAAAAGAGATGCTTACTTATTGTTAAGGGCTTTTATTTATTGTACCTTGATGAATAAATAATTTTATTCCATTAAACATTAAAAGTCATCATTCATGTAGGTTTATGTTTTTGTTATATAAACTTATTGATCTCTTTATATTAAGAAACGTTTATTCCGTGCAAAATATATAATAATGAAAAAAAGAAAAATTTAACATGAGAAAATAAAAAAATTCATACACACACAGTGCACAAAATTTCTGAAATTAAAAATACACAATTTAACAATAAATAAGGGCCTCATTTTCCATATTAAAAAGGAATTACAATTGTTTTCTTAATTTTTATTTAATACAATCAAATATGTAGGTTGTTTCAATTAATTTGTTTTTGATAGAATTTGTGTGAAAACTTGCTGACTTCTATTAATCAAAAATACTACATAAAATTCGAAAAATTAAAAACACATTTAAAAAATAATCAGATATCGAATTATTAACAAGATTGTTTACTTTCACAAACAAATATCAATTAGTTACCAGTTTTGTGGGGGGGGGGCGTAATTTATAAACAATAAAAATATAACTGTTTTTAGTAATTGGATAACGCAATTTGTTTTTTATTGTTTTATTATTAATAAAATATTATTTTTAAATTATGCTCATCAAACTGATCACCTTCATTTTTATGACGATTAAATCCAAAAGTTCTAAAAATTATTTTTAAAAATTCTTATTAAGTCAAGAGCATGAAAATTAATTACTGATCCATTATTATTTATTTTTGAAATCAACAAGTTAACAGGTTTTGCTTAAACTTATTAGCAAAACATTGCGCTTCTATTAGCCTTTCATCCAGTCTAAAGTATTTATATTATAAATTTCAGTTTCCTATCAATCACCGCTGAATGTTTTATTTCTTTCTCTGGTTTTCTTCAATAAACTTGTTCTTTTTCATAAAAAAATCCCCTATAATCCTATACGTCTACAATACAAATACGATTGTCAAAATTGTTTTGTTTTGTTCTTTCTGACTATAATTAACGGGATCGATATTTTTAATAAATTAAATGATTATTTTGTATTTTCACTTCAACATCTCTAAGTGGCCACGTTTTAATTTGAAATATTCGATGTGCATTTATTTTATAAATTACCATCTGTTTCCAATTTTTCCCCTGAAATAATTTAATTTCTTAAATATGTTAATTACATTTTAATTAATTCATAACTTTTATTTCTCCACAACACAGTTTGTACATTTTGTTTTAGTCAGTACTTTAGTAAACCACAAGTTCCATCAAATTAATTAAAATTTTCAATTCCTGTTCAAAAAATCGCACTCCATTAATTTTCGACTAAAATTAGCAATATTATTTATTCAGATTTGTATTCAATGCTTCAAGCTATCATTAATTATTTCGGTTATATATGGTTCTCTTAATAATAATAATAATAATAATAATAATAATAATAATAATAATAATAATAATAATAATAATAATAATAATAATAATAATAATAATAATAATAATAATAATAATAATAATAATAATAATAATAATAATAATAATAATAATAATAATAATAATAACAATAATAATATTAATAATAATAATAATAATAATAATAATAATAATAATAATAATAATAATAATAATAATAATAATAATAATAATAATAGTAATAATAATAATAATAATAATAATAATAATAATAATAATAATAATAATAATAATAATAATAATAATAATAATAATAATAATAATAATAATAATAATAATAATAATAATAATAATAATAATAATAATAATAATAATAATAATAATAATAATAATAATAATAATAATAATAATAATAATAATAATAATAATAATAATAATAATAATAATAATAAAAGTTATGACAATATTAACCTTAATAAATATCATTAATAGTTCAAAAAAGTGATGTAAATAACAATATTTTTAAAAACCCCATTAAATTGATTTTCACAATAAAAATAACAAATTTGCATTTAATTTATGAAGTTCACAAGACCCCTATGATTTATATTTTGTGTAAACAATACTTTAAGAAAATCAAATTTGATCATTTTATATATGTTCATTCAGAATATCTTGGCGCTAGGCTTTTTCACATTCTGCTTGTTAATTATTTTTATAAAGAAATTAACTTTTTGTTTTAATAATCTTTCTTTGCCAAATACATCAAATGTATAATTGAACGTTATTAATAATGGCGTATATAACCTTTGTATTGTTATTATATAAAAATAGCTGGGCTACACGGGGCTATTTGGAAGATTAAAGAAATATTACAAACGAAATTACAAATATTACAAATGTTAAACCTTACCTCACCCTATTCAGCCATACAATACCCCATCTAGATATACTTTACCGAGAGAATAAAATAATAAAGAGACCATAAAGAGAAAATGAAAAAACATAATGAAATTTCTAAAATTGTATAAAAAAGCCAATTTTCGTATTATTTTTTCGGATAAAAATTTTGACATTTTTTTAGAATTAGAAATTCATTCGGTCTTCATTTATTTACATTTTCAACAAAAAAAAATTGAATACATTTGTTTACTTTTTACCCATAATTTGAAATGTATACATCAGGACACAAATACTTTCATTTTTATATATTAGGCATGCATTTAACAAAAATATTCACAGATTATTTTTCAAATATATCGTAGATTCAATGGCCCATACCCCTTTAGAAGATGCATCTACTATTCGAAAAAAAATTTTTAAACATATTATGTTACTTTTATGAAATAAAGCAATTTCCAAAAAGAATGCCTAATTGTCAAGTATATACAAAAAAATGTTATTTAAAGAATTGTCAGGCTAGTCGCAATGATAAACCAGGAAAATTTGGACATTCGAACTTTGCATTTTTGTAATCTACATATTCAGGGGGTAACAGGACAATTACCTCCCGGACAATTACCCCCCGGACAATTCCCCCCGGACAATTACCCCCGGACAATTACCCCCGGACAAAAAACCCCCCAGGACAATAACCCCCCAGGACAATAACCCCCCGTGCTAAAAAAATATTTTTATAAAAAAACAATATAAAAAACCAAAAAATATTAAATTTGAATATAAATTTAATTAAAAGGATAAATTATACGCTATTCCACGTAGATAGTCTATAATGCTGCGATCACGGTAGCTACGGACTATTGAAAGTATTCTTATATTTGCATCTGCATACTTCTTTCTCGACGTCTGGGATGAATGACCGGCCAGCATTTGAGCACAGTGCAATTGTTGCAGACCTTGTTCTCTTTGGATAAATGAAATAAATTTCCAAATGGTAGGATGGTAACTTCCTACGTTGGACTGAAAACTTCTATGCCATCCTTCCACTGCATTATTAGTTTTTGGTAATTCATATTCGGCTCTTTGGTGCATATTCCACATGTCTATGTTATAAGTGGATTGACGTCGTCCACGTCGTTGTGGTCTGCCTATATAAAAATCTTCAAAATAATCTGCAATTGGTAAAACGTTCGCTGGAAGCAATTCAGCCAATGCTTCAAAAGCGCCGACTACATCTTCTGGAGGGACAAATGCTAGTGCTGGAATCATCCGTATTTTTAATGCGAATTCAGAATCTTCCTGGTAACGCTGTTGAAGACCGTTTTCTTGAATCTTGCGGTAGATGTTCTGGCTTAGATGAAAGAAACATCCTTTTATTTGGCTGTCAGGAAATACTGTCTTCAAACTATTTATAACTGCCAATTCAAAATCAACCATAATGCTTCTGGGCTTCAAGTTGACATTAAGAATACTTAATTGTTGAAAAAGTTCTTTATACGTATCTTGTCTTTTGTTCTGCAGTAATGCGTAAACACAAGGAATACATCGCCCATTAGCTAATGCGTGAACTGTATATAGCTGCGTAAAAAGCATAGGAGCTGTTTTAAAAGTTCCATCCATAAACCAGTGAAATGTTGATTCCAAAAGTTTTAAATTGTTATCTGTTCCAAATATCAACATTCTATTATTACTATCTGTACCAGAATCAAACAGAAGAAAATTCTGGCCATCAGTTGTTACTTTATAACGTTCAGGAATTACGATTGCGTCAACATTCAGTGGCACTGGTAAAGGGTTGTTGACAACTTGACGCTGACGTCTAATATTACGACGTAAATGATGTAATGTTGTCAGCTTTGCTTTTGCACTTTCACTTATTGTAGAAACAGATTGCGTAATTATCTGCTGAGGCGTTTCTTCAGTTTCTTCTGCTAATCTTTTCATTTTTTGAACTGATTTCAGCACTTCCTTTTGTGCTGGATCTGGACCATGAGAATGGTCATTAAAGCGCCCCACAATATCTTCACCACGAACTTTAATTTTTGCTTTGCACTCAGCCTTGTTACGCCTTTTTTCCCATTCAAATGAGACAACCCCATTAGCCAAATTTTTCTGCTTCACATATATATAACCTTCGAAAACTACTTTTTCCGCTCCTCTATTTGATTTCAGAAATTCCATATTTAATTTTAATCGATGGTCTATATTATATTGAATATTTATTTTTTTTTAAAAATCACTCTAAGTCACCACTTATCCACTCGAAATAGTATGTTATGAGTATTTTATTTATTTAAATGTCCGGGGGTAAATGTCCTAGAAGCGGTTATTATCCGGAGGTTATTGTCCTGGGGGGTTATTGTCCTGGGGGGTTATTGTCCTGGGGGTTTTTTTGTCCGGGGGTAATCGTCCGGGGGGAATTGTCCGGGGGTAAATGTCCTAGAAGCTATTCAGGGCAATCTTATTCATTGCGCTAACTGTGTTTAGTACAGGGGCGCCACAAAAATTGGGATGGTGTCCGTTAATATAATAAGTAAATCATTTTTTAAATTAATATGTGGGTTGTACAGACTGATTAAGAAAAAGAAGGCGATATTAAATAGCAAAAACTTACGCGAAAAAAATAAACACCTTCTATTCTGGTCAAACCACTGGTAAAAACAAATTGTTTATTCACCAAACAAAATAAACATTGAGGCATCGGATGGAAAAGTTGCTTCGTTGTAGATGGGTACAGTTCCACACTGATTTCACTGATTTGAGCCGCCCAACACCATAAAAAATCATTAAATTTATTGTGACGTTTTTGCCAAATTTTAATGCGTGTCTTCTAGATGTTTACTGGCATCTTTTATGCATCTTTTTGTAAATAAATATAGAGATCCTTCTATTTCTTGTGCCAGAAGATATTTGACAAAGGTGTAACTGCTCTTGACGTCATGTTATACAAATACTCTAATTGGAAATATTTTCAAATCTAATAAATCAAATTAAGCATTAAGCAGGAGTGATTTCTGTTAAGCAATTGGGTTTAAATCTGGTGATGATCCAGGTCAGCCATCGACCACAGGAATATTGCACAAATTTTGCTAAGTGGCATAGAGCTCTATCGTACAATTATGATCTCCCATGTATTGCAGAAGATGATGTGACAGTATATCAACATACACAGGGAATTAATTGCTGTGCCTGCTGGCATGAACCGAATTTCACTTGTTCTAGTACTGCTTTTGGTAGACCAAATCATCACGAATGGTGAATGTTTGAAAGTATTGATAATAAATAGAGAATTATAACATTGATTAGTGGGTCAACGAAAATATAGATGATTACAATGGAACTGCTGTACACTGGCTTCATCAGCAAATATGACTTCATGCCATTCAACAGATGTCCAGTTTTCGTAGCGATGACTGAAAGCTAGTCGATCTGTAATGCTTTTTAGAGACATGGTTTTGCTGCTGGACGGTAGGCAGCAAGCTTGACTTTGTGAGTAAGTAGTTTTTGAATAGTATGAATGGTATAATTGCAATTACCAGGTAATTCACCAAGAATATGACTAGCTGATATCACTGGATTCTTGATGACACACCTGCGAATAATAGCATCATCCAGTGGTGAGCTGTGAAAAAAACAACAAAGGGCTCGCAAAAAATAATTTAGGTGTTTTTCGTCCAGAAAAAAAATGCTTTTTTCCGAATTTGCTTTTTTAGTAAAATATAAAAGTTCCAGAAAATTTTTTTTTGATATACAAATGCGGTAAAATTGTTTTAAAAATGTTTACTACTAAAACAATAGAAATTTTAATTTGAAGTGAAGCGCAAAATCACTGTTGAAAGAACAACAAGGGGCTCGTAAAATTTTTAAAAAGTTAACAAGGGGCTCTGCCGAGCCCTCGCGGGACACCACTGGCATCATCACGTTCGGTAGTAACAGGAGGCCTTGCACACCGATGTTTTGATGAATAACTCCCCAGATAATTAAATCTGGAAGCTGTACGATGAACAGTTGGTGAGTGTACTCCTAATCTGCATCTACCAAACATTTGATAAATATTTACTAAGAGTATTATAATAAATTAATTATTTTCATCAAAAATACGTGGTGCTGGTAAATCTTTGTCCGACACTATATACATATCAACACAGTATTTTGTTGACTCTGATAAATATTGTCTGAACATCAATGTTTTATTGAGAAAACCTTCAATTTATATAAGAATCATAAAGTAGAGATTACCAAACATCAATATTATTATTATTGTTTCAGTCGATTGCGTTTGTTTGAGCTTGTCATTTTTTTCACTGTGGTTGTAATTTTATTATCTATTTCTGGAATCGTTTCTTTTTTTTCGAATTTTGTTGGAATTTTTGGATAATAATTAAATTTTGTGGATCTTTGAATTTTATTTGATTAATAAAATTTTGAATAAAATAACTTACATTTATTTTTCATTCTCAAAGTGAATTGTTGAATATCGAAAATTATTTTGTGGAAATTTAGCATTTGCCACTACAGTTTATTGTATGATACAGAATTATGAATAAAGCAAAATCTTTGAATAATGCTGATTTGAATTCAGATGTTCTTCTAAATTCTGATGAACCAATTTTGATAACAATGCATGTGGCAGAATAAAGAGAAGAAAAAATCGATTAAGTGTGACATGAATCATTCCTTTAGTGTTTCAATCATTGACTCGTTTAACGGAGTTAATATTAATAGGAATTCACCGAGAGAGTGAGAAGCAGTCGGCAAATTGGTTCGAATCTCAATAGGTAAGTTCAATCTAATGAACACAAATATAAGAATTTAATGAATTTCGAATGCATTAACATTCCAGTTGACGATTTATTCAACAGGAACAATTATTATTATTATTATTATTATTATTATTATTATTATTATTATTATTATTATTATTATTATTTATAAGAACTTTTTTTTCAAATTTCACCATTGATTTCTTTTCCATTGACATTGTATTTATTATTATTATTATTGTTATTATTAATATTATTATTATTAGTTTTGTTTGATTTATAAATTATAATAACCGTTGTCAAATTCCTTTTGTACTTTAAAAATTTTCAATAAACAAATGAGCTTTTGATTTATCAATGTGCACTTAAAGATGTTGAAAGATTTATTATCTGATTCATTATTATTTAATTGGATGCTAGAATAATATTTTTAATGAATATTTAACTTTAATTTAGTAAATTTTCGGTCAAAATGACAGAAGAACTTCAATTCAACACAGAAGGTTTAGAAACCCATAATGAGTTATTATTATTATTATTATTATTATTATTATTATTATTATTATTATTATTATTATTATTATTATTATTATTATTATTATTCATATAAAGACTAAGAAAATTACATAATGCACCTGAAATGACCATAAATGATTTACTTATAACTGATGCTCAAAATTGGGCAAAGCAAATGGCAGAAACAAGGAAATTTGAACACAGTAAACCGGATGGTAAATATGGAGAGAATATAGCATCATCTTCCAAAAAGCTTACTGGTAATTTTAGTTTCATTTAATTTATTATGTATATATAATCTTTTAGGACAGGAAGTGACTTTAATGTGGTATAGGGAAATATTCGATTACAATTTTAATGAAGAAAAGCAAAATTTGGTTAAAACTGGTAAGTTCTTCTTCAAAATTACATTTGAAATTTTATATTTTCCAAGGTCATTTTTCTCAAGTGATTTGGAAAAGCAGTTTAGAAATTGGATTAGGATTAGAAAAATCAACTGATGGAAAGTGGTATTATTGTGCACGTTATTTACCTCCAGGCAATTGCATTGGAAAATATTTAGAAAATATTAATAATTATGGAAAAAGTTTTGGAATTTACTGTAATAAAAATAAAAACAATTTATGCATTAGATTGGATTAACAATCCTCTCATTATAAAGATATCCCAACATAGACATTCGTCTATAGGAAGTCAAAAGAGCGAAGAGAATAGCGAAATGAAATTGGTCGCAACATCTAAAAAAACGACCATTGTAAATGGAATAGAAACGACTGAACTGATAGAAACTTTTGAAAATGAAGATGGCACTAAAAACATCAAAAAAACATTTGTTGAAAAAGTATACTAAATTTATATTTTATTTTATTTAAATTATCAAATAAAAATAATATTGTCAAATTTCACATTAAATTCCAATCTTATTATTAAAATATTTCAAGATAGCCATAATGACAGTTTTGAAAATAATACTAAACGATTTCTTAATTATAATAAAAAATAAAAGCAAAGTAAAACTAAAAGCGATTAAAATATTTATTACAAAATTGAAAAATAGAGAAATACCAGAACAATAATTAAAACAAAATAATTATATTTTAATATCCATTGAAATCTGTTTATTGCAGATACGTTTAGGTACATGGTTTTATTTCACATTTTGTTCACTGTCATGTATATGAAGAAACTTCAATCATACGACAAATTTTTCAGGACTGAATTTGTTGTCCGTGATATGCGGATATCCGCATAGCACAAGGTTCGAAATAGACAGGTTGTACTATATTTTGAAGCTTGTTTTCACAACCTACAATTTGTATTAAATTTTCAGAATTCGAAAATTACAACTTATAAATAAGTTATAAATAATTACAAACTAATATAAAATTTGCCAAAAATATGTCACCTTGATTACATTTGCAGATTAAATTCTGTGCTCTGTAACACTATGAAAATTTGGTTTTGTTAAATGTTAGATGTTACAAGAAAATCTTTAAGATTGTTTTCATTTGGTAAACTTTAAAGTAAAAGACATAATCCAAAAATTTATTAATAGCATTATGATGTTTAAATTTTTAAAAAAAATTTTTTAAAACTTGAGGAAACTTTTCAAAAAACGTACAGTTGAAGGACCTGGTCATTCGTGGAATGTATGTATCTTTGAAAATAAAAGTATAAATTATTATAATAATATAAAATATGTAAATAATTATTCTCAATTTGATTTGAAATGCTTGGACCTTCGTCATATTTTGTCTAAAAGAAAATAACAGAAATGTTAAAAAATATTTTCAATGTCAAAATGTAAAAATTCCACTTTAAACATGCAGAAATGAATTTTCAAAACTACTGGTAAATATCAATAAAATTTTAAATAAAAGAATTAATTTGAATTTTGAGAAAGCTCTCGTATTTAAATAATTTTAGAAATTTGATATAATTTTTATTGAATTTGGCACATTTTTTGGGTGTATATTTATTACTTGTAACCAGGGATGCCAAACATTTCGATTTGGACTGGAAATTTCAAAGCATCCTGGTTAACCCCTATCATGGACCGTTTGACATTGATACCGTTTGATACCGTTATTAAAATCTGATTTAGGTTTTCTTTTGTCCTTTTCCCGTTTAATCTTGTAAACATAAAGTTTCCCTCCTTCAATTTGTAAAAACGGTATTAGCCCGAATATAACGCGACAATTTTTAACATTTTATTTTTATTAAATTTTGGTTTAAATTAATTAAATTTATTGTCATGAATATAACCTATGTATTACTTTTAATTACCTAACCAAACGCTTATCTGATTGAATTTCCCTTAATTTTAATTTTTTTATCAGTATTTTTTTTCTAAATTCGGGGTCGCGTTATATTCGGGCTAATACGGTAATATGAGCCTTTTTTCTGAGATACAATTTTTCATATTTAGCAGCTTGCTTGAATCTTATCAACAATTTGAAATTTCTCCCACATTTTTAAAATAATTTAAATTTTCAATTATTCATGATTAGAATTACAAATTTCCATTTACTTTTTATTAAATAACAATTAAACTGTAAACGATTTGATTAAAAGTTAATTATCGTTGTGATTAACGATCAATTATGAAAATTAAATTAAATTGAAATTACAACATTTAAACAATTTATTTTACAAATAATTTAATTAATCTTTTTTGGATTTAATTAATTTAATTAATTTAATAATTTAATTAATCTTTTTTAGATTTTCGGTAAACTTTGATATACATAAATATATTATTACTAATGGTTTTTCATAGACTATTTTTTTTCATTTCAAAAATGGTTTTTGTCAAGTCAATGAATAGGATTATGTAACAATTAGATATGAATGGTAATATCGCTGTTTTTGATATTTCGGTTAATAACAATAGTTTATTTTTTTCCAAGGATTATTTGACAATAGGGTTTTGAAAAATGAATATATATATATATATATATATATATATATATATATATATATATATATATATTATATATATATATATATATATATATATATAGATCGATTTCAATAATAAAAATTAATACATTAAATTAATTCTTATACATAATTTTCTGTAACAATGTTGGGCTGTAACGCTATTTAAAGGTTTTAAATGAATACTAATTAAATATTAGTTATTGATTATTTTTATATTAGTTTCCATAGGTTTGATATAAAATTTTGAATATAAAAATAACTTTTTGGAAATTTGATTTATACACTGCTAAGACAAAAAAAAATAATTATCTAAAGCTAAAATTAATAATAAAAATAATAATAATAAATAATATTAAATGCTGAGGATATCTAAATAATAAAATAATTAAAGTGAGAAAAATGATTAGAGAAAAGGGTATAAAATAAAGATTATGTTGCTCCAGAATTCAGAAAAAATGAAAAGAAAATAGCAAAATCAATAAAATTAAACAATGAAATATGAAAAGGTCGTTTTTAATTAACAAATACAAATTGAAAATGGAAAACAAAAACAAATAAAACAAACTGGAAAATGGAATTGCCTTATTTCGACAGCTTGACCGATATAACGAATGAACCATCATTGAAGTCGGAAAAATAAAAACGATAAATCAAATAAAATTTCAATTCTTGACAGTTACCTGGGATAATAGGAATGAGTGGAAAAGTCAGATATTGATTAAAAAAAGAAAGCGAAAACAAACATTGAAATATCTCGGAATGCCAGCAAATGATAATCTAAAAAAGGCAGAAACACAAATTGAAAAAAGACCGAAGTCCAAACCTAGAAGTTGAAAATTAGAATCAGAGATAAATAAAACGTAAAAAAGAAAAAAAGAGGCTGTGTGAATTGAGACGAAAATTAAAGTGGAAAGACAGATCAATTTTTACGAATTTTAGATTCAGTAGAAGTAGCTAAGTGGTCGTGTATCTAAAATTATTATTAAAAAGTGTTATTACTCGCGAAATGTTGTAATAAACATTCGAAAGCAATTAATACATTGGGTACTAAATATTTGGTGTCATTGTAATTTTATAATTATTTTTGCTAATCAATAAAGGATTATATTAATTAATTGTCTGGAATTCGTTATTGTTGTTACCAGATAGAACGAACTTGGTATTAGATAAATAATTGTTGAATTTAAGGTTTCAACGACAACCCCAATAATAATAATAATAATAATAATAATAATAATAATAATAATAATAATAATAATAATAATAATAATAATAATAATAATAATAATAATAATAATAATAATAATAATAATAATAATAATAATAATAATAATAATAATAATAATAATAATAATAATAATAATAATAATAATAATAATAATAATAATAATAATAATAATAATAATAATATAAGAATTTCCCCCCCCCCCAATTTCACCACTGATTTCTTTTCCATTGTATTTATTAAAAGTAATTACAAATTATTAACAAATTTTATTTCAGAAATGAAGATTCTTATGAAGAATTTATTAACTTGAATTCACTATGGTTATTCGCCTTCATGGATTTGTGATTTTTCTAAAAATTAATATTTGTTATTTGTATTTTTTAATAACAATTGCCTGCTAATTCATTTTTGTTTGTTTAAATTAGTAGTTAATTGTTTTGCTTAAGAAAGCCGTGATAAATAAATCATATCCATTCATATACGTAATTGACTGATTCATTTATAATAATTACTGTTGGTTTCTGGTGAGAACAAGCCAATTAAAAGAAAAAATTATAATAATTTTATTGAATATCTTGTTTAAATGAGTACTTTTGAGAATTTGTCAATTAAATTGATATTAAAATTAAACATCTTGATAACTCATATTTCTAAAAAGAATAATTTTTCGTTTGCAAATCGTGAAAACAAAAGTAATTTCGGAATTTTTAGAAATAAAAACAAAATTTTCCAATAAAGTACGAAATATTACATAACGTACTAATTTTTTGAACGATGATTTTTTGCTATCTTAAAGACAACTTCCAATTATGCCAACTTTACAACAAACGAAATAATTTGGAATATGATGATGCTGAAATTGTCAAGATTGTAAATATTGGGATATTTAAATGTTAGTCTATGGAACTAAATCTCGATCCGACTCATCGTGTTCAGCAAGCAAAAGAATAAAACTCAAATCCCAACAAGATTTTTATTTCAAAGTTGCTCAAATTAATTATATTATTACATAAAAAGGGTAGACGCGCGATGGCTATCACCCTCAAATCAAAGCCCAATCTTGTTCTTTTCTCTGTATTACTCATCTACTCGCTCACTGTCCTCAATTCATTCGTTTAAATTAACATTTTTTCTTTTAAATAAACTTGCGCTCCGCGTCTGCTGCTCTCCGCTTTTAGTATTTCTCACATATAAATTATGTAGTGCGACAAACCAAATATGCTGTATGTACTCTCTCGCATCTATATGTGCCAATGAAAATGAGACATTTTGAGCCGGGTGGAAAATTTATTACCATTATTATTTATTACCCGGCAATCCATTATTCTGACACCTATTGATTAATGGGCTCGCCTTAACATTAATTAATTTATTAGTTTGTTTTTGGTCTCATGACCGTTCTATTGACCAATATAGTGAGATTCTATGTGTAGGTAATAGAAGGTCAATGTGAGGCCTCTGGCGCCTAGCACACTACCTTTTAAACCAATTTATTTTTTTTCAAAAATGCGGTTGGTCATTTAACGAATCATACTTTTATTTTAAAATTTCCTAAGTACTTGTAACAATTTTTTTTCAAAATTCAAAGCGCACATGTCCAGTCATTACGAAATTTCAAAGATTCAACAATGTTCAATTAACAAAAATTATAACAGTTTTTGTTAATTGAACATTGTTGAATCTTTGAAATTTCGTAATGACTGGACATGTGCGCTTTGAATTTTGAAAAAAAATTGTTACAAGTACTTAGGAAATTTTAAAATAAAAGTATGATTCGTTAAATGACCAACCGCATTTTTGAAAAAAAATAAATTGGTTTAAGAGGAAGGTAGTGTGCTAGGCGCCAGAGGCCTCACATTGACCTTTCTATTACCTACACATAGAATCTCACTATATTGGTCAATAGAACGGTCATGAGACCAAAAACAAGCTAATAAATTAATTAATGTTAAGGCGAGCCCATACTTAAACCCAGTGGAAGTAGAAGTATGACTATAATATAGAGAATATTAAATTATAGTCATACTTCTACTTCCACTGGGTTTAAGTATGCTCTGTCAAAACCTTCAATGGGTTTTTAATTTTTCCTCAAATCAATCAAAAGTTCCCAACCGTTTATGGTCACAAATTTATGTGTGTGTAAATAAAGTTGTGTGCTCTTAATAGTGCTACTTAGAACTATGTAAGTTAAAATCTTCAAAGGGTCAAAATTTTGTTTTTGCTCAAACATGATTTAAAAGATTAACACAATTATTACTTGTTGAATAATAGAGTCCAAAATTTGACAAGGATCAAAGGTAACCAGATTCAAAAGTCTTAGATTTAATTAAAGTCTGTTAAGTTTCTGTATATTTAAAATAATTTAAAAATTTTAAAAACATATTAAAATTTTATACTGTGTTCTAATATTGTTATCTATATATCAGATAAAAGAGGTGAATGATATTTAACTAATGATATTTTAAGATATTTTAATCAAAAACAAATAAAAACACCAAATAAATTGAAATTATAAATGCGATAATAAAATCACGAAATGCTAGGAAAATGGCAAAATTCACCATGATGCCGAAGCTAATAGAAAATAAATGTAAAAATAAAATGTAGAAAACAAATTTATCAAAAAATATCATAGGAATTAAAAGAAATAGAAATTATATAATCAAACTATTAAAATAGCATAGAATATTCTAGAAAATGACCAAATCCATCATTAAATAAAATATAAAGATTAGAAAATAAAATAAATCATAAATAATAAAACATCGTATTCAAAATTGATAAAAGTTGAATCAAAAATATAATAGAATTCGAATTTGTTTTACTGCATCAGTGCACACACACACATTGTCGCACACAAAAATAGTATATATAAAAAAGCGCATTTTGGTCACAATTTAATGAAATTTTTGTGTAAAACTGCAAAAATATTTTGAAAATTTCCGTAAAGATTTTGATTTTTTTATTTGTGATAATGCTTAATTAAAGGGTGTTTATTACGATTTTTGACTACCTAGATTTTCGGAATTGTTTTCGTCGATATAAAATCAATATAAGCGCTGATTATATGTTTTTCGGCCCACATCTATGTACATAACCTACAAGGCAGTTAAAGCACTCGTATATTATAACTTACGAGGTGTGAAGCAGTTTATCTTCGCAGTTAACAATCCAATTTATTGTGTCCACTGTATACAATGGGACTGAAGAACGGAATACCCTAATGCCTCGGTGTCTACTGGCGGGAAGCCTCCGCATCTCTATTTATCATGCTCGCAAAAGTTAGGGCGGAACATTGACGAACAAGAAGTAAATTAGATAAGGAAAACAGGAACTGCATCAAGCATTTTAGTTTATTTTTAATCTCCAAGGTCTTATGAATCAACCCTAAGGGCTCGTTACACTATTATTACACAATATAGTTTTTTTTATATAATAAACATAATAATAACAAAAATAATAATACACTACGAATTATAATTACACTTTCATGCAAGATTATAATAATAAAAATAACAACACACTACATTCATATTAAACCAGATCAGACCGACAATGTTTACATTTCAAACAGTTAAAAGTTTTATTTCAAGAATTATTCGAAGATTGTGAATCATTCGTATGTCATATACGCAGACTTCGAATCCACTTTACTTCGAGATGATGCAAATTATCAAAAATATTTTAAGAGACAACGTTGCACAGAAGCTTTATCGGTCTAAAGCAGGGGTGTTTATCCCTCAAATACACAACACTATATATCAAGGGTGGGCACGCATGAGTTCAATGAGAGACATTTTCCGAAAATTTATTTTTTAAAGAGCCACCATAGTGAACTACATATTTTTTTTTATTTCATTAATTTGATTAAAAAGAACTTAAACGCTATTAAAACAATTATTTCAAAATTTAAGTAACAAACATAAAATATAATAAAAATCCATTAATAAAAAGTAATAAAATTTCTTGAATTAACGAAGACTTTGGTCAAATCTTTGAAATTTGGTGTATACTTTGTTAAAGCTGTTCGCTAGCAATTCTGTAAGATGCTGATTGGTCAACTGTGAACGATATTTCGACTTCACGAACTTCATTGTGGAGTACAAAGATTCACAACAATATGTTGTACCAAAAATTGAAATTAGGACGGCAAGCAGCTTGTTTTAAGTGTGGATATTTTGCCTCTGGTACGAGTTTCCAAAATTCAATTATAGAAGTAACTTTATGGTGCATTTGCAAAAGCCTGGTCCTCTTTCATATCTAATAACTCCAATTCCCAACCGCTTTTTTAACAAGTATTACTTCAGAAATTGGAAATCCATCTTCAATAATATCACAAATAAATGGGTTCACAAAAAATGCAAATGTAGATTTAAAACTTTTCAAATCTTCAAACCTACATTTGAAATCCGCTTGCAATTCTTCCAATTTTTCACTGTATTCGTTTACTTTTCTTTCTGTGATATCAATTTATTAGCTTTTATTCGTGGAAAATGATTAAATATTTTCGACCTAAGATCGTTCACAAAAAGCCGAAGTTTAGCTTCAAAACTAATAACGTTTGTGACAAATCAATATTATCTTTTCTTTTCCTTGTAAAGCCAAATTTAATATTTGCAAATGTTCCATAATGTCTGTAAGGAACATTAAGTCAGAAAGCCAAGTTTCATTTTCTAATTCTGGGTATGCTATTCCTTTTTCTTTGGTAAATATTATGATAGGATTTAGGAGTTCCACAAAACGGTCCATAACATTGTAAGTTGACAGCCATCTAACAATACACCATAAGGAGACATCATTGGGCAATTCATCTGTTTCATCATTTAATCTTAATTCTTCTAAAAAGTTTTTAAATTGACGATGTGTTTGGCATTTGTTCTAATTAAATTCACAATCTTCAAACAATCTTCCACACATTTTCGTATTTAAAGTACTTCGCTATGAGATGCTCGCGATGAATTATGCATTGAAGAGATAAGAAATGAGAATATTTGGATCTCTGTTTAAAAGACCATGAGACCTTGATTTTTCCCCATCATTGCAGGCGCTCCGTCTGTCGCAACACTTACAAGTTATCACGCGCCAATTCAAACTTGTCCATCACTACATCAAGCGCAGTTTTGACATCGATACCGCGAGTTGTTTCTTTAAGAGCTACTAGGTCTAAAATTTCTTCCTTTACTTTTACGTCAGAAGATACAAAGCGGACAAAAACGGCTAATTGTGGAACATCCTGAATGTCAGTAGACTCGTCGAAACTAAACTGAATGCTGTACATTTTTTAAATCACACATCAAATATTTTCAACATTTTCGCTAATTTGGCCAATTCGACGCGCAGTTGTACGACGTGACATAGGAATACGTGAGATCAATTTATGTAGTTTTGAGTTATCCGGATCCAAAACTTTATCACTTCTTCCAAGTTTCTCTTAATAAATTCACCTTCTCCATATGTACGTTTAGCACGAGCTATATTCCAAGCTATCAAAAAACCAGCTTCGTTGGCACTGTCATCTTCTCGACTAAAAGTAAGACATTAGTCCTTGTGGTTTTGAAGCCCTGATTTCAATGACTTAAGTTTTTCTGTTCGCAATTTTGAATTGAGTGGATATGAATTGATAAGTGTGGATGACTTACTTCATAGTGTCGACGTAAATTGGTTACTTTGTAGTTGGAAATTGTAACTTTACAATAAGACACAACGATTTACCATTATTGTCAATAAAAAAAAACTTTTCTGTCTATTCTTCTTGAAAAGTTCTATTTTCTTGTTTGTATTTTGGTTTTTGATGTTTTCTGAGGTCATTGTAATAATAAATTTGAATAACTTATATTACTGAAATTTAAACAAAATAATAAAAAGACATAAAATTTAATTTTAATTAATTTAAATTTTAAAATGCTTCATAAAAAATCTTCTTACCAAATTTTCAAAAAAACACGAATAGAAAACTATACTAAAATATACAAACGACCGCAATATTGTACAAACAAAAATACTAACTAATCAAAATTCACTAAATTTCACTAAAATTT